>JAZBHA010000312.1:23500-47686 GCA_037464855.1 Iselma pallidipennis | reverse complement strand
AAGTTTATCCAATGTTTGTTGTTTAATCTGTAATTCTAAAGTTTGTGCAAATAAATTAGTATTAATATTATTATTTATTTGTTTGTTTTCCTTAGCGTTCAAGTAGCTGAAAGTTCATAGTGGAACTGCAATATAAATGACCGTAAAAGAAGTTAATTATATAGAGGTTTTGTGTAGAAAATTCATAAACCTCGTTATATGCAGGTCCTACTGTATTTTTAATATTATTGCTGCGTTGTAGCTTTGATAATGTATTTGGCGATTGTTAATAGAGTTTCCACAATATGCAAACGTTAATCGTTAACGTTAACATTACGGGTCTCTTCTTAAATGGAGGATCGCTTACAACTCAAATCAATGAACTGAATTTCGATTGATAGTGTATGAGCTCCTTTAAATCGTCGACCAATCAGAATGGCTGAAAATTGTCAAATTTAAAAACAATTTGTTGAGGTTATGTTTGTAAGATCGTTGTGTGTCCGGTGAATATTGAAATAACAGCTTTAACAACAATTTAAAAAATATTAACAATAAAACAAATGGAATTGTGTAGATTATGCCATTTGAAAACTTGCATCAGTGCATCTAAAAACATGTTTCTAGATGCACTTGCCGGCTTACCATTAATGGACATCGTTACTGCAGTAACCAGATTGCAAGTAAATGATTATGGTTAATTTTTATACTTTTCTTGTAACAATTCTTTTTGTTTTTGGTTGCAGGTAGCCGAAAATGATCCTTTTCCCAACATAATCTGCCAAAATTGTTACGAAAAATCAATAAATTTCTATAATTTTCTAAAATTGGTTGCACAAGCTGACTTAGAATTTCAAGAAGACTTTCATAAAAGAATTGATAATGATGATGATGACTTCGATATAGATTTTGGAAGCGACATTGATGATGATTTTCTTGAAATTAATGCAAATGATAACGTAATCGAACAGAATGATGATAACAGTTCGAGTACTAAAACTGGTAATGCAATCGATGAAAATGATGAGTGTCATTATGAAACCAATACAAATACTGATCAAACACAAATAAATAATGATAATGATAGTAATTCGAATGATAAAACTAATATTGATAACAACCAAGAGTTTGTGAATGAATTCAAAGCAAACATTGAAGAGCACTCCCTTACGATCGGTGAATATTAAGATTTCCATTATAATATGATGAAGTTACAACAAATAGATAACAATATTAATAATTTTAGATGATACAGAATGTGATTTTGAAACTGATAACGTGGATAATGATGAAATAGAAATAAAGAGCAATGATTTTGATGATGAAACTGATGATGTGAAGATAGAGATTGTTGAACATCCAATAAAAATTGGTAAGTCTTAATAAATATTCTCTAAAACATTTATATTATTTGACATAAATTTATTAGAAAATGATGAAACGGAACAGGAGGACAACAATCAAGAATCGCTAAATTCTAATCAACAAACTGATCTTAACCATGAAACCGATAATAAAGGCAAAACCAACTCGAAAAGTGGTAAATATAAATGTGAAATATGTGGTAAGTGTTTTGTTTATAAACGATCTTTCAATAAACATTTAAAATCGCATGATGAGAAACCAATTCCATGTAGAATTTATGATGGAAAAGTGTCCAACGAAAATCATTTGAAATATCATTCACTTAATCATGATACAAAACGACCAATTATTTGTAATATTTGTCATAAAGAGTTTGCACACAATTGTCATTTAAAAATACATTTAAATACACATAGTGATGAAAGACCATTTGAATGTGAGATTTGTGAGAAAAGTTTTAAAGATACATCGAATTTAAATGTTCATCAATTAGTTCATAATAAAGATAAACAATTTATTTGCAATTATTGTAAGAAAAGTTTTACAAATAAGTACTATTTAAGTAGTCATTTGAAATTGCATAATGAACATAAACCGTTTCAGTGTAACGTTTGTCCAAAGAAATTTCCATTAAAAGGTCTTTTAACTCAACATTTCAAAAACGTTCATGGTGAGAAACGATTTCAATGTAATATTTGTGATAAAAAATTCAGATATGCAAGTGAATTAAAAGAACATTCACTGACTCATAATATTGTTAAATCATTTACTTGTAATATTTGTGATAACAAGTTTTCGACCCGCTCCAATTTAAAACAGCATTTGATGATACATTCTGATGAAAAACCATTTGAATGTGAGATTTGTACGAAAAGTTTTACAACTAAAATGAATTTAAAAAATCATATAGCAGTAGCGCATAGTGGTGAAAGACCTTTTGTATGCAATATTTGCAATAAAACATATGTAATCAAACAACATCTAACACAACATTTATTAACACATAATGGAGAAAAATCGTTTATCTGTCATCTTTGTAATAAAAGATTTCTATTAAAAAGTCACTTAAGAAGCCATATACTATATGTTCATAATAAAGTAAAACCATTTACTTGTAATATCTGTAATAGACAATTTTCAACAAAAGCTAATTTACGTAGACATTTATTAACACATACAAATGAGAGACCATTTAAATGTAATGTTTGTAATAAAGATTTTAAATGTGAAATTACGTTAAAGAATCACTTAAAAATTCATAATAAATAAACATATTTGTCATAAAGATTTGCCAACAAAAAAAAACACCAATTCATATGTAATTTTGGCAGGAGTTTTGCTTTTTGTGTTTCTCTATTGTTTCTTTTTCTTTTGTTTGTTTGTTTCAACTAGCACTGACAATGAGTGATACTTACAATTAGGAGAATCCTTATTTTTGTATTTCAGTTTCTATGGAATTAAGTTCAATTAATCCAGTTTTTGTTATATAATCTGTAATTCTAAAGTTTGTGCAAATAAATGATGTTATTATTATTTATTTGTTCGTTTTTTAAAGCGTTCAATTAACTGAACGTTTACAGTGCAACCTCAATATAAAGGAGCGTGAAAGAAGTTCATTATGTAGAAGTTTCGCTCTATGTATATAGGTAGTGTAAAATCTTATGACCGCTCGCTGCGCGAAGGCGGAGTCACAAGGAGAAAATCTCGGCCGAGAAGTGGTGTTATACTATTCACCATACGCACGTTAGTTAGAGTGAGCAACTGGCCGCTATGTAGTCATTGAATAGATCCTCTCGTCACGAAGCTAGCGCGAGAAATAACAACGTTATTGCAAGGCATAATAGACCACATGTGGACACTCTTTGGTTCTGCCGCGCACGGTCATCAGACTTTACAATGATAATAGATGTGTATGTAGGATCTCCATGAACTGACTTTCGATTGACAGTGTATGAACTCCTTTAAATCGTCGTTGGAATCGCACTGGTTGTTGTCTTTAGCTGCGTTCGCCCGTACAACTCTAAACGCTCTTTTTGATCCCGTGTACTCCAAAGCGTTTTATTATTGTGAAGGGGGGGGGGGTGGGGGCAAAAGGTGTTAACTCCATTGCGTTCGATGAGTACGAAAAAGTGCGAATAGTTTTCGCTTTCGCTCCCTACGCCCTCTACCACGCAAACTGGTGCACGCGGTGTAAGTATGCGCATTAGTGTGCATTCAAATGATGGAACAGGGAGTAATGATTGGTAGGTGTTTCGTTCACAAACGGTACCAACTAGTTCGCTAGTTTTCATTTGACCCTATTCACTCCTACATCACATGACCTAGCTGCACCTACAGCGCGGTACCAGTACTGGACAATCATTCCGACGAGCCCAGATTTTCTTGCTTCATTTGTTTTATCTACTATTGGTCGAGACTTTCAACTTTAATAGTCTGAGACCGGTTTCGGATTTTCAACCATCATCAGCACCTTAGTCAGCCTATAAAATGTTACCATCTTAAATATCAAGCGAGAGGAAATGGTTTTCAGGTTTGCCAATTGAAATAAAACAAATTTCCTGTGATTTTTTTGGATTTATTGTATTTATTTTTAATATATTTCTGTTTTTCTTTTAATTACATCTCTCTGTTTACTATTTTTTCTTTGGTTTTTATTCTTTAAAATTTCTCATCCGTATCTACAATAGGTACTTAAGCAATGTTTTTTTATTTACTTAATTCATCTTTAAATTCTGTCGTTTATCTAATAAGATGGTCATCACTAATGTTTTACTTTTATTTATTTATTTTCTTTAAATATTTTTTAATAATTGAAAATTAATTATATTGCAGTTGTTCCAATAAAATTGAGCCGTTTTTTCTTCTTCAAAATTTGTATTCAATACTTCAAGTGTTACCCAAAAATAGTCTTTTTTTTTTAATTATTATTATTATTTATCTTCTTCTTGTTGCTTTAAATAATTGTTGGCACCCATATTTATTATTTTCTTATTCTTGAGCATTAAGAGACTTGGCACCGTTTCCCTTATTTTACTGGTGTTCTATCCGTTATTAATTACAAAACAACAAAACAGAACAACACAAAAGAAACAACAAACAATCGATATTGTTACCGCCAATATTTTTATATCAATTTCTTTTAGATATGTAGATTTAGGTCCCTTTCAGATCAAACGAATCAGAATCAATCCGGAACTGTTTGATGAATCTGATTGGTTGCAACTCTAAGTGCCGACCAATCAAATCCGTCATACAGTTCCCGATTGATTCAGATTCGCTTGGTCTGAGAGGTTCCTTAATTGTTTTGTTCACTTCTACTACTCACACACCGTTAAATGGGGTGGTGTTTTTTTTGCTTGGAGTTTCTTAACATGTTTCAAAATATTGGCATTTTTTTGTTTAGTTAACAATTTAGTAAACGTCTATCATGAGAATTATCGGTAGATATCAGTCATTTCTTGATTCAACACTACCACCACGAGTGAAACGTCTCCGTAACGGTCTACCACAATTATGATCTAAACTAGCTGAACGTTTTTCACGCATTTGTGCTGCCAACAATTCAATTTCCCAATTCGAACTACTATTCTCATATTCACCCGGTTCAGATGAATAATCACAACTATCTTCTGTATCAGTTGTTGAATCGATATCAAGAACAACATCAGCATCATCATCATCACCACTACCACCACCAACTGTACGATACGGGGTGGTTGTAGTGGCAGCACTACTTGTACTGGTCGACCAGACATGCAATGGTGTCAATGGGCGTTGTGGTAATTCTTGTAGTTCTTCGATTTCTTCATGTGATGTTTCATCCCATGAATGATGTTCACGACTGACCACAGTGTCGAAGGAGTCCTGAAAATTTATAGCAAGTCACATTTTCGCCCCACAACTTCGAAACCAATCAGAAGTTCGCTGCACGTATCATTCATGACTGCAAGCTGAAAGTCCCACAATAGATTTGTGCGCCCACCTCAAAGGTGCCCAGGCGGTGTTAAAAGCTCTAAAGGCCTATAGTCTCGAGCTCAAAACCGCCTGGGAGTGTCGCCAATCTCTGAAGCAACTGACAAACGGCAATAAACTTGGGTGCCAGGACATCATGGAATTGAAGGAGACGAAATAGCCGACGAGCAGGGCAAAAACAGGCGCAACGGTCAGACCCGTAGGTTCGGAACCGTTCTGTGGGCTAACCAAAAGTCACAGAATGGAGGAGATCAGTAGATGGGCAAGAAGCAGTCTAGGCTACTCGTCTAACAAGGTGCCAAGTAGGAGCTTCCTGAGTTAACTGGGAATGAGCTAAGGCTCATTAAGATCGGGCAATGCACAGTTAGATACCTTCTCAAAAGCCTGAGCAAATCTGTTAGTGAGAGTTGCAGGTTATGTGGATTGGGGGATGAAACCTCCGAAGACGTATCGTGCAAATGTGATACCTTGGCTCTTGGCTCGCACAAGACTCACCCACTTGGGCGATGAGACCCTGTCGCCTGCCGAAATGAGGAAGAGAGATAATTAACTTCGCGAAGAAGATATTTTTCCGGGATACCGATAGATTGAAGGGTCGCAGTTTAGAAAGGCTGAGTGGCTAAACGATCCTAGCAGTCTAATCTAATCTGATCTAATCATTCATGACTGCTGATTGGCTACTACCAGAACAACTGTACCGTAACGTTGACGGATTGACTTACCGTTATCGATTCTTCGGTATTCCTTTCCAATTCACAAATATGCGCTTTTAATTGATTAATCATTTCATCTTTATCATGCAGTTCCTGTTCCAATTTTTCGAAACGTTGATGGAATTGTTCTTGCATCTCTTGTAAATGATGACTCATAACTTGTTTGATTGCTAATAATAAATCAGCAAAATATTGTTGTTCATCTTCTAATGTTGTTTTTTTCAACAATTTCACTTGATGATTTGTTGTTTTATTAGGCACTATACCGAAATTTTGATCTGTAATTGGTGATGTTGCTACCGTTGTTGTTTCACGTGTCTTATTATTAATATTATTACTATTATTATTATTATTATTGTTATTATTATTGTTGTTGTTATTATTAATATTGTAACTAAATATATTTTGTGGTTGTATTGTACCATTTGCACTATTTGGCGGACTTTGTAATGTATCTCGATTGAATGTAACACTTTTTGATAATTTGCTATGTCTAGCTGCATATCCTTCGATTGTTGGTGCTCGCATCAATTTACGGAATTCAGTTGAATCGATTTTTTTCGCAATTAAAGTACTCTCCTGTTGTTGTTGTTGTTGTTGTTTTTGTTCGTCTTCATCATTATTATCCCCATTATCGCCATCATCATCTTCATCATCATCATCATTATTATTATCAATGATTTTTTTATCTAAATTTTGTGTTTCTTCAGATAGTTTCTTTAATATTGATTTTAAATTGCGTCGTTCTAGTGTTTCATTTGATTCATTACTTGATGTAAACGATTGATTTGATCGTTGTTTCATTATTGTTGATGATGGTAAATTCTTATTATTAACATCGTCATTATTTGATTGATGATGCATCTTTGAACCTTCCGATTGTGAACGCATTAATAGATCCGGTTCAATTAGATTTTGTTGATTTGTATCTGGTATATCTAAACTAAAACTACGTGTCTTCATCACAGTTTCTAATTCTTCCAGTTTTTGACGTTCATTGAGTATTTTCAATTTTTTAACAAACGGCAAACCACCATATTCCGGTGATAGATCATCAATTGATCTGGAACAGAAAAAAGAACAAAAAAATAAAATTTCTTCCTATGTATTATGTAATATTATACAACAATAATCGACTAGTTGATGCCTTGAGAAAGTTACCACACGGTAACGAAACGTTAGCCCAAAACTAGAAAATACTCAGAAACAGTAACAGTTATCGATGTATGGTTCTCAGATTTAGAATATAAGCCTTCTCGTAGACTGTGGGTAAGGGGGGGGGGGATTCTTGGTGAACCTAAATGTTCACCGTATGTAACATCAAGAATTACAGAGTTCTGTAACCCATCAGACACTTACCTGTAATGTTTTGTTTTAGATGTTAATATCAGTCTGGGTTTTGGTTTTGTTTGTTCTTTTCCATTTGTTGTTATCTTATCATTAGATGACGATATTGATGATGATGATGTTTGTGGAGGTTGTATTGATGATGGTGGTAGTGGTGTTGGTGGTGTAGTATCGGATAAGTCACGTGATATTGCTGCTTTCTTCAATTTACTCCATGGTGGTTCACTTTTTCCATCAATACTCTCATTGGACGGTCCTTTACTATCACTCAATCTAACAATTGAACCTGTGGGAATTGTGGTAGTGGTGGTGGTGGCGGCGGCAGCGGTTACCGCCACTGATGATGTTGTTGAGTGAAATTTCAATCTGTCTCTATTAATAAATCGAGAAATTAATTCATTATATTGTTACACAACATAAATTTTCGAATACCTACCTTAAAGATTTTGTGGTAGTTGTAGTACTACTGGTACTACCAGGAGTTGTTGTTGTTGTTATTGATACTCTTGGTAGAATTGTAGGTTCATGTTTAGGACTTATTGTTGTATTGCTACTATTCGAACCAGTTCGTGTTAATTTCATCTTTTCCAGTTTGTCCTCTTTAGCTTTCAACATTAAAATTCTTTGCAGTAATGGTAAACCGGTACCAATGCCAGTTTCTTGACTTTCTTCCGGTATAGGTGGTGGACTTTTTACCGATGATGATGATGGTGATAGTATTGGTGAGGTCGACTTGCCACGTTCCTCATTCTCTTGTTTCTCTTTCAACAACCTTAACCGACTCAGTAGAGGTAAACCGGCTCCTAATGGCGATGTTATTGCTGTTGTTGTTGTCGTTGCTGTTACCGATACTGTTGTTGTTGGTGTTGTGGTCGGTACCGTTTCACTATCTTTCCTACTATCCTCCTCTTGACTTAAGTCATGTGACTTAACACGTGACATCCGCTTCAACATTACTTTATTACTAATATTTATTGCCGTTGATGTTGATGCTATATGTAATGGTTGTAATTCCAATGATTCATTCGATTTTCGATGGGTACGTGATTTTTTTAGGACATTCCGTAAACCTTTTGCTTCATTCTTGATTTTATCGACTAAGCCTTTTGGATCTGGGACATGTGGTAGGACATGGTGATGATGGTGCTGGTGACGGTGGTGTTCTTTATGTGGTGGTGGATTCCTTGCAGATGCCTTAACTTCCATTAATCGTTTCCTACCTAATGCCTGCAATATTTCTTGTGCTTCTGGATAATCTTTCATCGCCGCCAATACGTCTTCACGTGACAATGAGAAGAGTTCCGAATAGCCGACGGATCGGACGTCAGCTGTTCGCCTGTTTCAAATAATTTTCCGTTTAGGAGAACAAAAAACACAAGATTCTTTCCACAATAAGTAGGCTAAAACGAACGGTAACGCTAAATCCGATCAATAGAACAAGACAAATTGCGCAAATCGCTGATTTTATCAAGCGGTAATGAATTGACGGAACCGTCATGTCTTTGTTACGGAACCGTGATGTCTTTGTTACGGAACCGTCATATCTTTTTTACGGAACCGTCATTTTTACGGAACCGGAACCATGGGACCGTCACGGTGACGGTCGGCCGTTTCTTTTTTATAACAAACTTTAGCGTTACCGTTCGCCGTTACTGTACGTACTGCGGAAAGTTTCTAACAGTAAATCGAGTAAGTAAGTTACTTATTGAGTCCGTCAAGATTGAGGATTCCGATCTCGCCAAAAAAATCACCAGCCTTCATTGTTGTCAATACTTTACCATGTTCACTGATCACTTCCAATATACCATCAGCAATAATGAACATCTCTCTGGCCACTTCACCTTTCCGACATATCGAATCACCCGGTGTAAAAATATATGCTTTCATTTTTAATACTAAATCACGTAGAAATTCTGGCTGACATTCTTGGAAGATTGTTACCTTTTTCAATACACTTAGATTAACATGTAATGCTAATTCGGTTTTTAATTTATCGGGTAATAGACCTAGTGCAGTATTGATATCACCACCACCTTGTATACGACCTCTGGACCACGAATAATCATACCAACGTAAGACACGACGTTTCATACCACCTGGCACCTATGCACGTGGACCAAAAAAAAGAAGGATAGAGCAACAGAATTCTATGAGACAATAAAGTGAACAGAGAGACAGAGATAGAGAGATAGATGATCAATTCTGTTGTGTAATTAATTTAAACGTCCAAGTCTTTGTTGGTGATCGATTGTTTTGTATAGAAAAACGAGTAAGATGTTTTGTTAGTTGGTAGTATCGCAATAAATTATCTCTATCTCTATCTCTTTTGGTATGGTAAAGGATAGGTAGAGGAGAGACAGAGAGATATATAATACAAAGGATTTGTGCTCGTATCATATAAATTTACCTTGTGGTGTCTCATATAAGTCTTGGCACCATCCAATAAACGTTCGAATTCTAGACGGTTCGCGTTACGGTTCGTTATCACGTTTCCCACTTGCCCTGGAAACACACAACAAAACAGATAAACGGCAGTTATACAGGGTGTTCCTGTGAACAGTATCCATTTCTTGTCAGTCAATACTTACCCACAATGGTTGCAAATATGAAGACACCAATCAAATAACTGACAATTGTAAAAATATATCTGCAAAATATTCATAATTACTACAATTATCCGTTAATTTAACAACAACAGATTATACATATATAAGGCTCATAGTTTTCGAACAGACATTGAACTGTGAAATTATCTTATCAAACTTAATACAAAAAAAAAATAAGTAGAGAAGCGGCAGGACTGGTCACTAGAGGCTGTTCGAGAACTGTGAGATTCTACTGTTTCTATTTGCTTTGATGATACAATAGATTAGTTAAAGATAGTCTTTCAGAGCACGTATAGTTAAAAGGGTAAAGGGGGGGTTGGAGGATGAACAGCCCTCCAGTCCTGCCGTCGCTTATCTCTCTGAGGGGTGCCGACACATTTTTACACACACACAATTGGTTGGTTTTATTGATGAGGTAGCATATTTTATTTTTTGGTTTTTTGGTTTTTGATTGGTGTTTGTTGTCGTAAAGGGCACACATACCCATTGTTGGTGTTGAACTGCAACAGACGAGACTTGACACCTCTGCGCGGCAGGGACCGGGGGCCATCCACCGAGTTGGTCTTCCTGATTTTTATTCATTATTATTTTTTTGTTTGTATTTTGGAATTTTTATTGTTATCGATTTATTTATATGTTTGAATAGAATTTTATATAGCAGGAAAATTTTGTTTTACTTACTCTGCATTTGTTTCGGGGGTGGGTAAGTCACCAATTGTGGTGAGTGTTAACGTTGACCAATATAATGAACCTAAATATTTTCGGGTCAACGTTGCATAATCACCGGGACGGTACGGGTAGACCCAATCACCCTATACACAGTAGACATTTTTGTTATATGGATTGTTTCTTGTGAGGATGCATTCCAACTGCACGACAAGATTGACGAGGATTAAGTACAGAACTACAGAGACTTTGATGTCGGTCCTGAAGCAGTTCTCATTTTGTCAATTTCAAATTTCAATAAAACATCACTAAAGGTGGGATACAAAGTCGTCACTCAAACTAGACCCACACTTAGCCCAAATAAAACTCAAACCTAGCTTAAACTCAACATGTGCTCCACTCACACTGTACTGAAACTTAAGTTGGATTTGTTTGTAAAATAAGGTTTAGTGTGTTAAACTAGACGATGACGATGACTTGTCTAATTGCAAGTTTTGACTTTGGTTGAGTCGCGCAGTTGACATGCACCTTCCTGACCGTCGTGCAGTTGGAATACCCTCTTTCTTGGGGTGTGTGTTTTTTCTAATGTTTTGTTTACCTGGAAACCTTCAGCTTCTGATAGTAGAAAATAGAAACAACCAAACCAATGGGCTAATATCAATAAAATATGTATTAAATTGACAACACGCCATAAATTCGGCCATACAGTTCTCGATTCAACCATATAATAATAATTAACAGCACGATAAACTTTTAAAAATCTCGGACATCTCAATAATGGCTGTGCACCAAAACGTATTTGTAATAGATCAATTGGACATAATGATGCTAAATCGAATAAAAAGGCACGTGAACGTAGATAATGACATGCTAATTTCTTTGAATCATATACCATAAGACCTTGTTCTAAATAACCAGTCCTTAATTGTACTAATAAATCTAATAAAAATACAATATCGCTTATTGAATCACAGCATAACCAGAATGTTGCCAACATATTTTGTAATTCTGGGAAACTTTGTCGTACAATTAATGTCCACATATTATATAATACACATATTGTTAATATTAATAACCAATAAAAATAGAAATTCTCATCTGGATTAACAACGGTACGGGGTTGTTTGTTGCGTGGACGACGTCGCCGGCGTGGCTGTGTATGTTGATCACCACTAGTACCGCCACATTCACTGCCTGTATCTTCGACAGTTTCCTGTGTTTCCGGGATTTGGCGGGATGAGAAACGTTTCAGGAAGGAATCTTCACGTTTTAACGGTGGCTTCTATATATTTTATACACACAAAAATTTTTGTTTGTATTATCAAATTTATACATTTTTCGTAACTATACACACTAACCTTCTGCATTGCAGATGATATTTGTACAGTCGTCCGTAATTTCATCCATCGTTGATTCGATTTCGTTCTGTAATAGGAGGAGAATTGAATCATTTTTAAAAATATTTTTCCAACTGTATATAGGTAAGACGAAACGGTAGTAGGTAGATAGAGGAAATTTCACAAAATTGTCTCAAACCAATAAATTCAAACAAAATTTTATCCACAATATCCAACAAACATTCAAAGAAATCGTTTCAATTAAATTCTCAAAAGACAAACTAATATATATAGATACTGTTGTATTTTGCAGAATGTCTAAAGTAAAAAATAATAACAAAAGATCACTAGAAGCATGCAAAATACAACTACTTTCGTTTTTTAAATAATTATTTGTTGATGTAAGAAGAAACACTAAGTACGTTTTCACACACCGGTTTAATGCCGGCTCCGGCAGAAGCCAACCAGCTCTCACACACACTGCCATTGCCGGCGCCGTTGATCGCTTTGATTTTCTCGGTGACTAAGAAACATATATTCCACAAACCTCCATCCGGCTCCGGCATAACCGGACGCGTGTTAAAGGTTCACAAGCCGGCCGACCGGGCCGACAACTCAGCCGGACCGGAGTACAGGTGAAAGTTACTGCACTCGGCGCCGGTTTCGTCGATGTGCGTGAAAACGTACTAACAATTCCTAAACACGGAAAATTACAAGAACAATCAAGAAGAATCTGTAGAGATTGGAAGGCCATCAAACATTGACAAAAATCAATCTAGAATCAACTGTAGATAAAGAATCACAATAATTGCATATAATTTTTTTTTTGTATTTTAAGGAAACACCTCTTGATCTTTCGCAGGGAATGGTAGTAGGCCATAACGGCTTTCAGATTCTTCCAACTTTGTGAGGCTATCTTCCCAGTATTACTACTATTGCCATCTCCATGTGTGTTTTTCGGCTTTTTGTTTCTGGAATAATTTGTCTATATCTAGATTTTTTAAAAAGCAAAAATTTTGTGGCCAAAATTCTAATTTAGATTTTATGGTTGTGATTATGGTGGTGAAACAGGAAAGATTATTTACCTTTGACTCGGACTTTTACAATCCGATTCGTTGGCATTCGAACTGTCATCCTCTTCACGACTGGTGTTTTGTGAACGGGGTGATTGTAACGGTGTATTAGCATCATCTGAACTGGCCCCTTCGTCAGCCATTAGACGGTTACGACTACTGTTGCCGCCGCCGCCGCCGCCGCCAGGCTGTTCGACCTGTACATCAAAAAAAAACCATTGAGATCATTCAATCTCAAGTAAAAGATTATCGTTCTTAATTTTTTTGCGTTCCTATCTGTCTGTCTGTACCATGTTTTTCTCTAATACTATCACGATTTATGTGTTGTTTTTATTTGAGTATATATCGATAAAAATTTTGGACGAAATGTGTGCAACTTTGTTGCGCAACTATTGACGTCGCGACGCTCATCCCACTATATCAATAACTATACTAAAACTAAACATGTTTGTTCCTACTATGTATAGTAAGTTTCATATATATGTGTATTTGATTATCCTGCTATAGTTACATGAATAGTAGTGTAGGGTTTTATGGTATGGTAGGTTATTTTCAACCCTTGCGCGTAGTCGTAATTTATAGGTTTCGTGACTCTATCTATTATATATTTGCCGATTTTGAATTAGTTATGATTTGATTAACGTTACACTTATATTCCGCCTATTTTTATTGAAATGGAGTCTTCATGGTTTATTTTTAAACGGAAATCGATAAAAAAATTGTCTTCTTTAAATTTAATCATTTTCGATATTTGTTTAGTTTTTCCCTACAAAAGGAAGCCGATATTAGTTTTGATTTTCTGTCAATTTCCCGAATTTGTTGCCATTTCTAATTCTAGATTCACTCATTTCTTCGTTTTTTTCTTCCAATAATTTCGTATTTTCGGAGAATTTATGGCTTCATGTAAAGTGATACCGCAGCTATAAATTTGGTGGATGCGCCGGGCTAACATTACGTTGCCTCTATCCAGCTTGTTTACTAAAATCAGCCTTAAGATCTGCAAGCTCAGAACAATATCAACTTTAATCGGACTGTAGCCGTTGCACCAATATCTCTTAACTAAAATGGCGCCATTACAACATCGATTTGCTTGACTGTCAATTGGTGCAGCGCTGACACAAAATCTAGTCCATTCTTAACTAACACCGACTTTGCGCCACATTGGTGAAACTGATTATTAAGAAGAGTGCTTTTTAGATTTAAGGGAAATAAGTCTATTTTGTTAGACAAGTTTTTCTTATCAATTAAATGTTGTTTACATTACGAAACAACCAAAAAGGGATGTTGTCGAATAGGTGGATGAGTTAGTCATCAAGTTGAGATCTTGTATTGATTTATTATTCATGTAACATCTATATAACTGTTGTCAAAGGTATAGTTTCTATTAAAAATGAATAGTTTCTTATAAATAATCTAAGTTGTGATCAAGAAAGACCTATAATTCTCGACTAGACGTTGAAATAAATGTTATTTATTATCAAATTAATTTATTATTATTATTGTTGTTTGTTTTCTTTGATTTTCTCTATTTCTGTTTTGTGGTTTTCTTATTTTATTCCATCGACATTGTAAGATTGTCGCCCGGAAACTTACGTTTCAAAGAAGACAGATTTTTGGTCCGTTTTCTTCTCATTTAATGCTTCTGTTATGAATTACGTACAGTGTGATCTACGAAATTTATGGTACAAGTGTATCATGATAAACGTATGTCCTTGCATGCGTAATAGTTCAGCTAGTGTCAACATACGTCCATTTGACCATAAATTTTGTAGATCACACTGTATATAATTTTCTTTGTCTTTTTGTGTGAACGTCGTTCAATTTTAAGTTGCAATTTTTGTTAGTTTTGGCCTTTGCACGCCGCCTCCTCTTTCGTTCCATTTTCACTGTATTCTATGATTTTCTTTGATCTTCCCTCTGTTCTTTGTTGGGCAATGATTTAAGCCCTTTTTGTGTATTTTTGCATTTTAAATAATACCCGCCCCTATCAATTGATTAGAATACGTTAAAAACTTTGTTTCGTGTTTCATCCTATCAAATGCTATTTTGATAGATACAGTGGAGTTTCGATATAGTGAAGATTAAAATTTTCATTATATACAGAACCGCGTAATTGAAATTCCTTACATAATTCAAACCACTGGACGCCGATATAGCCCTAAATGCATTAAAACTTTCACCAACAGTTTGAGAGCCGCTAGAATTGAATGAATTCACTTATCAATAAACAATTATGTATTATACCCTTATTGTACTTTATCCCCCGTAGGTATGATGAGATTTGAATATCGTGAGGGACTTCAATTACACCCTGTATTTTTTTGGTTTGAATAAAAGTGAATTTTAAGGAAAATATGGATTGATATGTCGTCCATTTTGGGATTATAGGAAAACCCATTTTTTAAATTGAATTTTAGTTTTCCTTACGAAAATCAGTTTTTCACCCTCTTACATACATTTAGGGTGGGTGGTATCATGCTATATATCATAATCACCATCTATAGGGCTAATCTTGTTGGCAATTTACTTCACATAAACTAACCCACGAAATTTATCTCAAAGGGGGTGACATATGTATATTAAGTATAAAGTTTGAAATATTAGTGTCTATGTGTAAATGAGTGAAGGGTTTCTCTTCACACCTCTCCGCCATCTCCACACTTTATAGATCGATAGATAAGTAGAACTATGTTGTGGAATTTGTGGGCTTTAATTGAACATTAATTCAACCACACAATATTCACATTATTATTACAAGAAACGAGAATTCCATTTTATCTTCTATCGATTTGATAACGGAAATCTTCACTATATCTTCGTGTAATTTTCAAGCTCACCTTCAATTTTTGACGTCAATTGATACAATTTTTACAACTTCCAACCATATAATATCGATTCACATCTAACAATAATAATATTTCAGGCCATGCTACATGCAATAATAGGTAATTGGAAATTGTTCGATACCTTTAAACGGAAGCCGAAAATATTTGAAATCATGACCAACATTTACCCAAACCCCCAAAAAAAAAACGAACAAGCGGGAAATGGTTATAGATAACACACGGACATCCAGTAATGGTCAAATCTTGATTAAAACTGAAACACTGAAATTCTGCTTCTGCCACAACCGATCATGTTAATGAATTCCACGTGATCATTATCGATTCTTCACTTCTTCTATGTCAGGTACCCTTATTTTATTTATTATTAAACGATAAAGGTGGAAATAGCATAACAAGTGCCCGATCTTTAGGTATCTTGATGTCTCCGTTTTTTGCCGGTTAGAAAAAGATACATGTACCGAGTGTACAATGCTATTTTAAATCAATGCAGGCAATGGACTAGGAACGTAACGCCGAACTTGACTCCAGAATTGACATTTATTGAATGTTCCGATTTAGGTTAGAGTGTAAATTTCTGTAAGTCTGCGACGCAAAAGTCAAAAATAGTTATCCGTTTGGAAATCGGAGAACCAACAATTCCTGATTCAAAAAATCCGCACTCCCAGTACAATACTCTCCTGATCCCTCAACATTTCTCGCCCCCTGCAGTCATTGAAGCAATTTTTTACGTTTAGAATTGACAGTAGTAACTGTCAGACGTCACCAAGTGAGTAATCTGCAGTATCGACTGAATCAACAACCTTGCATTCTATAGATTTATGGCCTACTTTGATCTGAAACAGCGTTGTCCACTCGATATAACTCTATCGAGAATTCATAAATTATCGATAGAATTTGGTGGCGGCGTTCTCCAGAAAGTGACGCCGTCAACCTGTCTCTCTCTCTCTATCTATCTAAATCTATCTATTTCTCTTTTACCATCTTCGAACTAATACATCTAGTCGTGTAGTCGTGTAGTGGTAGTAGTAGTAGTAGTAGAAAAGAGGGATTTTGTACGAGAGAAATCCTATGGGTCTGAGGGTGAATCTTCCCTCAGGAATTGAGAGATCTAAGAAATGATAGGGCGTTGTAATAGAGTGGAGGCTGTTTAATCGATAAAATCCCGTCGTCCACACATCCAACTACATACATACATACCAAATGTATCACGAACACAGGAGATTTATTACATTTTTTATGTGATAAGAGGAATTTCCTATAATTACCACTAAATTGTGAGAAATCTCTCACGTGTAAATATCGCTGTCTTTATAACAAAGTTACTACCGTATATGTGTGGGGGTGGCGAGAAATTCCTCCAGTTATGAAACGTAAATTGTGTGCTCAACATGGAATTTTCATTGTTACATTGTAATAATAATGTCTTCACCTATTTTCTCACTACTTACAACAATTAATATCCGATGTCAGGTCGGCCATTAAACTACCCTTCACTTACTTTATTAAATTACGAAGGGATGATGATGATGAGGACGACTAGAGGATGTTGGAGAGGGGTGCAAAAGAAATTAAAAACTTTCATGACCTATTTTCTCCTGTTAGTATTCGAATTTTTTTAGAAAAAAAGGACAAAAACTTGTTTTGGAGAGGGTGGTTTTAGTTAAAAAAAAAAGAAAAATAAGAGAAAATAACGATCGATAAAAGTATTTGGTAGTCAAATTCATGTGGTTGTGCTGGCTGGTGGTGGATATCCGTACAGAATTGTATGGAATGATAGGGAAGAAGAAACGGGATAGGGAGAGAAAGGAAAAAATACATACACACACACAAATACACACACACACACACAGAGATAACTAAAGTACAGCTATTACTGTTAAATCGTCTCTCACTAGAAGGAAAACGCTAGGGGGTTGGTTATAGGGGTGGCAACAAATAGGGCAATCCAATAAAGTACCTCATATTTTTCCGGTATCACCATTCATAATCCATCCCGATAAATTACAACATGTGTTATAATAATAAAACAAAACAAAAATGTACACGTAAGGGATGATGATAAGAAATTGTGTATGAAATTATAAGTGTTTTTAGTGTACGGTCGGAAATCAAGCCACTAAGAGGCATCTTGCTGTTGTCTCCTGGCACATCATTTAATTACACTTAGTATTCAACCCTTATTAAGGGTCGGTAAAGTAGTAGTAGTAGTAGTGGTGGTGGTTGTTGTGTACTTCATCCCTTTTGCATACCGATGATGAGAGATATCTACTAGACACTGTGTTTTGTGTATGATACTTCCGGGTCATGTTGACTCTTCATTGTTATTTACTTCCGTTTTCTACTAGGCACTATATATGTAATAAAATAAGGGGGTGGTTTTAGAAAAAAGTGCTGAAATCCCCTTGATAATTATTAGACTCTTGATATTTAGTCATCGAGTTATCAAATATATTTCACAAGTAGTTTTTTTTTGTTGTTGTTGAGGGGTTCAATAATAAAGTAAAATGTCTTGTAGGGATGATTGATGACCCATTTGGGAATAATAAAACAACTTTATATCTATAGATATATAAAACAGGATATATCTATATTTCAACTACAATTTTTCATTTTGTTTGTTTTATTTTTATTTATTTACTTTTTTCATCATTTGTGTGTGTGTGTGTGTGTGTGTGTTGTTATTGATTTTCACCACTCACACAAACGTATAGTTTGATAGTGGTGGTGGTGGTGGTGGTGGTGGTGGTTCAATCTTCATGTGCAAGACTTATACTTCCTACCCTATAGTTGGATTGTAACTGATTCGAATATAATGACAACTATCCCTGGAGATTTGATAAAATATTCAAAAACCTGACTTTCTCACCAAAAAGACGACTAAATATTCGCCCAGTTTCATCCCTTAAGTTACTTCGAAGACGGGCGGGGGTGTAAATCTTCCAAAGTAACTTTTTCCGTAATTATCTACTCTCATTGTTTTTGTTGAAGGAATTTTTTCGTCCGACTACCATTCCGTTTTTGGTGGTGATGCGTGTGTTAAGAAAAGGGGGTGGTAAAGATGATGCAGCTGTCTTTTCTATATAGAGTCTTTTATATCTATATATATACCTATTGGGCGATTTTCCTATCCGTTATCGGAAATATAACGTAGACCAGGCGCCAGTGAATGGTTGGTGGTTGTCGAAGGAAAAGAGAGAGAATCAACCCGGCCGTTGTCATGGCGACATTTCGGCTCGACGACGACGACGACGGCGATGATGATGATCACGACGACGACGTCGACTACGGTTATAACTAACAGTCGAGCCAATAAGTCTTTCCTGTATTTTTCTTCCGTGAGAAAAGTTGCACACCTTGTTTTTAAACTCGTTTTATTGTTGATGGATTTCATTGATTTTTAAGTTTCCCAGCAGTTATCTCGTCTTTGTGGGATCGATGATGAAGGGGATCTTCTTATATTTGACCGAAAATTGTTTGATTTAATTTATTAGAAATTCAGTTGAGTCGAGAGTTGATTTTATAACTTTGGAAACTTGTCAGAATCAACCTGGTGTGAGAAACATAATGGTCGATAGTGGAATAGAGAGATGGTCATTAGTAGGTGGTTGGAAATCAACAATAAATCATACACAGAGATATCATGGTGCTAACACCGGTGATTTGAAATTTTAATTTATATTTCGTTGAATTGTGTGCTGTACCATAAATCAGGAATGGGCGAGCTTTTTTGCCCATCCCGACCGTAAACTGTTGAAATATTTTGACCATGGACTTTCTTTTATATTTTCTTTTCCTTTCCATTCTATGGATCTTTTTTTAAAATTACAGTAGAACTTAGATATAACGACCATTCGGTTATTACACCAAAACCAACAAGCTCCGGACAACCAATAGAATATTTTCCGTTATAAACCACGTGACTGTCCTTGGCAGCGGTCACTACAAATATCAGCTGATTAGTGTATCATAACCTCACATCTCTAGTCTCCAGCGTACTGAGTTGTCATTTTGATGTAAGTTTGCGCTCCGTTTCGTTATAACAGTGTATACCGTGATGGATGGTAAAAAGACTTTGTACTTTACACTGTAATGACTAGAGCTGCGTTCGCTCCGACAACTCTGAACGGACTTTCTAATCCCGTTCACTCCAACGCGTTCGGTTACTACTTTAGGGGCGAAGGGAGTTAACTCTATTGCGTTCGACGAGTACAAAAAGGTACGAATTGATTGTAAACCGCCATATTCACAGTCTTTTGATCGTCCATCGTAAAAAATTCTATAACGTGGCGCACCGCAAACTCTTTACTGTGTAGATCATATTTGGGCTCCTTATATTGTTAATTTTCCATGATTTTTCATCGATTTACGTTAAGTCACTTCTTGCAAAAGTCTGTTTTGATCGTTAGTCCGGCGTTGGTCCAGTTTTTGATTTAATGGATTGTTTAATGAAAATTTCTGGTTAAAATCCGGTAATCCTTCAACTATCTTTCCCTTTTCTATTCGGTATTTTAATCTGTATTGCTGGCTATATAGTACAGTGCGAGATTGTGGTGAGTAAAGTGGCATTAAAGCATTTGGACAGTTTCCAAATGACGATTTTACAAGATGGTCCCGGAAATACCAATGGATAGAACAGAGATAGATATATATAAAGAGATTTTTTTTCAAAGGAACGATCAAAAAAGTCACCAAGCAAAAGTTGAATTTCTATATGAACTGTAACGGTTGTGCAAGCGAAAGCTCACTTTTATGTCGTGTATCTACTTTTTTACTTTTTCGTATTTCAATAAAAGTCGAGCTTTCATAGCAACTTTGTTTTTATTATTTTTATTCGGTATTTACATTTCTAAAGCCAGATGTTGTTGAATTTGAAGTGTAAACAATATTTATATTGTGTCACGTTCTCGAGATCAGTTTTTAAAGTTTGAAGTGTTAGGGTGCGGTAACACGGAAAGATTTACTCTCCCCTTCCCAAAAAATAGAAAACAATCAATAATAAATAATAATCCTTTTGTTTAGAGAGAGAGAGAATCGAGACGAGATTAGAAGAGTGTTGCCACACTCTCACCCTTTCGGCAGATATTATTAAAACAGTATTAAAATGTATAAGGGGGTGGAATTTATTATTATTATTATTATTATTATTATTATTATTATTCGTATAAAGTAAACGTGCAGAAGTGTTCAAGATAAGTTGTGATTTATTTCAAGTGTTCTTCACCACAATTTCACCGTGTTTTTTTCTTTTTTTGTAGAAAAAAGAGGGGAAAATCTGTGGCGACGGTGATGAAAAATTGACCAACATTACCGTTGAATTTTTATTATTTTCTCACACTCCTTTCCCACGAACACAACAAAAAAAGGAAAATCGTTGAAAATCCTACGACAATAATCCTCCAATTTTTACTTTATTTCATTGTAATACTGACTTTATTTGAATCCTGTTCCAAAAAATAAACCGGTATTTTATGAGTTATCTATTTCGCTTATCACTCGAACTTTCTACAAGACGCTACTGGTTCATTTTGTAGCGGTGAAATTGTACAATTTTCGTTAATAAGTCCGAAATTTGTTATTCCCGTTTGTCGTTATCTTAGTTGTGTCATCGTGGTCGTCGTCAAGAGCAATTTTCGGCGGCTTTTCTTTTTTGTTTGTCAAACGGTTAAATGGAAATCGACAGAGACATTCATCTTTTTGACTTTTTTGCAATTTTTCTTAGGTAATCTATAAATGTACCAATTTGTGTTCATATGGTGTTTTTTTTATGTGTTTTCCTTCAATAAACTTACAATTTTACGCGAAATTGAAAATATAACAATATGTTAGAATTTTGGCGGATGCGCCGGGCTAGTTGCTTGTTGCCTGCTTGTACCCTAGATGCGCTTGAAA
Organism: Iselma pallidipennis; assembly: GCA_037464855.1. Lineage (NCBI taxonomy): Eukaryota > Metazoa > Arthropoda > Insecta > Coleoptera > Meloidae > Iselma > Iselma pallidipennis. The sequence goes on along the minus strand of JAZBHA010000312.1, from coordinate 25,896 downwards.
GTCACTTCTCCTTGAAATATCTAATAAAGAATTATCCTTTTATCTAGGTGTTTTCCCTCAATAATCGTATATGCTTTGAAAGCTTGCAACTGCACGTTGAATGGAGAATGCAATGCGTTAGAATTTTGGTGGATGCGCCGGGCGAGCTGCTTGTTTCCAGAAAGAGTCTCTAGGTGTGCGCTTTGAAGTAACATTTTTCCTATGAATAGTAACAAATTATGGATTGTCCTTTGCTTTATATGTTTCCCTGCAATAATCCTGCACATTTTGAAAGCTTGCAACTGCACATAAAATTGAAAATATAAAAGACGTCCGAATTTTGGTTAGTTGCTCGTTTCCGGCTTAGACTCATTGTCAGATAAGCCTCTATATGCGCTTTAAAGTCATGTTTCCGTTTTCTTGAAGTGTCTAATGACAAATTATCCTTTTACCTTGTTGTATAATCCTTCGTGAATTTTTACATATTTCCTTCATCTGTTTTCTGGGGAAAATCCTGCATGTTTTGTAAGCTCGCAACTGCACGTAAAATGGAAAATACAGGAAAACGTTAGAATTATGGTGGATTAGGTACTTATTTGTTTCCAGGTTGAGCACCTAGGTGAGCTTTAAAATGACATTTTTCCATTAAATGAAGTTTCTAGTATCCTTTCTCACCTCATTGATTTTTTCCTTTTTGTTTTCGTTCAATGTGCATGCATATTATGAAAGCTTGCAATTTTACATAAAATGGGCAAAATGGAAGGAATTTATAGTTTTTGGTGGATGCGCCGGGATAGATGCTTGTTACCAGTTTGCACTCAAATAAGTGTTTTAGAGTCACTTTTTTCCAATCAAATTTCCTTTTTTGCTCTGTCCTTGCATTATCGATCGTTTTTCATTCTCATTATCAATTTTTTGTTTCTTTTTGCACATAAAATCCAACAAATTATCAAATAATTAATCGGCATCCAAGAATTAACTTGAAACTTCTGCGAATCTCAAAACTTCTTGCCTGCATCTATAACTCGGTTATCCAGCTTTTCTCTTCCCTCTTATCATTCAAAGTTTCCGATGATCGTATTCTCTGATTAAAATAAATGAAACTTTTGAATAATTCTAGGTTTTTGTGATCGATAGTGGCATGTATTATTTTTTTTGGTTGTTTTGATAAAGTTGCAATATTTTATTGTGTTTGATTGTCATATGTGTGTGCTTTTGAATAAAATTAATGATGGTGAGAAGATGTTGAGGGTTAATTAAGTCTCCCCCGACCGCTCCGGTTTTTCTCTTCGTCACAAGAGAGAAACAACCCTTAATTTAGTATTTCGGCACGTAAAATTAATCTTACCCTTACCCCCCCCCCCCGAGCCTTGTACTACGACTACAACTACCACCACTGCCCTATTTTTCGATTTTCATTGTGATTATAAATATTATCCGTTAGATGATCCAATATATGATGATATTGAGGGGGTTGGTAGAAAGTTTTCAGTCAATTTTATTACCACTCTGATGATTTATTAAAAATACGTGCCTATCGTTACATTATTCCCAGTAGGTGAGAGGGTGTGAATTTTTTATCGCTTAAATCTCGTGAGTCGTTTAAAACGAAATCTTTCCCCCAATACTTACATCTCTATGTTTTTCCCCCATCCGTTTCCATTTGAAAGGGTGAAATTGTCAAGATTTCCTGTTGGAAATTTGCCGGTAATTGCTGCCCTCACTTATCCACCCTCTCTACGTTCGAAATTCTTTGTTTTCTTCAAGTTCTGACATTTTTCCGATTAAATACCTCGAACCAATTTTCTCGCTTTCTGTGTGTCGTATTGTTACACAACACTATATACAAGTCGCATTTTATTTCGAATTGTTTCGACTATACTTTGATCTTGCTCGGCCCGCCCTACACGGTTCAGGAAATTGGGGAGGAATTTATCACCCTTTAAAGTCTCTCTTTCATTTTGATTTATAATCATTAAGGGTTGTTTTGCAATAAATTTGTCACTTTCCGTTTGAAATTTGTCGCTGAATTTCAAAAAAATTCACAACGACGAACAATATTAAAACCACCACCACCACCACCATCACGACCACAGCCGCTCTGGAGACCGATTATAATAAAACTCCCAATGGGAATAAATTTAAATTCGTGTATACTGTGTCTCATGCAATTTAATTATGTTTTGTTTCAACCCTCAAGAGTCCACTACTACCACCACCACCACCATCAAATATTATGAAATATGACTGAATCTTGGAAATTTTTCATTTAATTGACGGGGGTTGATTTTATAAATCCTGGTTTTTTTATGTCAAGAACAGATGTCACCCTCGATTTGTCGGGTAGTATGAGAAGAAATACACAGTGGGGTTAATAGTCTTGACGTCCGGTCGTTCGTCTCTTTCGATTCTCACCA
>JAZBHA010000312.1:0-23477 GCA_037464855.1 Iselma pallidipennis | reverse complement strand
CCCCACCCCCCGAAAATAGGGTGGTTGTATTTCTATCTTTTTTCTCCCTTTCTAGTGTCCGAAAAACGAAAATTGTGGAAAAAGGGAGTTGTCATCAATGTACTGTTTGTTCGTATGTTGCGTTGTTTGGCCCTTTTTAGTATTCAAACAGTGAATGGAAGTTTTTCCGAATTCCGGTGAAATAAGAATTGAGTAGCACGAATGAGGGTGAGTGGAGTGGAGGAGGGATTAAAGTGTACAAGCGAGAGAGAAGAAATCTGTGAGCAGCAAATCGAGCACGTATAAGGGTGGTAAAATCATGAATTTTGCTGTATTGATTGCTTTAAGCAAAACAAGTAAAACTAGTATTTGTAAAGGGTTGATTTTTAATTGTTTTTGAGGTTGTTTCAACCCCCGATCCCTTCCCTCTCACGACAATTAAACTGGCTAGAAACAAAAGAAATAGAAACGAGGCAATTTTTATTTCTTTCATTATTATTTGAGCTCATTTTTCAAACTGTGAAAAATTATCGCTATTTTCCCACATACACACCACCACCCTCATCACTTTTATCTCCTTCTTCGCCCTCTAACTGACACTCACTTATTATCGCTTAAGGTGTTTAGCATCCATTCACCCTCCCTTATCATCGTTCGTATTAAATTAAACTGTGAGTTGTGGCGGTGTTTGTATTAAAGTGATTATGAAAACAACCGCCGCCCCTCATCATCTCGAAAGTAAATTTATAAACATCCCCTTTTTTTTGGGGGGCAAAATTGACGATAATTTTGCTTACCTGAAATCCTGCACAGGTGGCCATTGATGTCCCTGTTCCTGTCATCGTTGCCGTTGATGATGGATGTGATGCTGCCGATGTTGAACCATAATTTAATTGATAAGCTGTATCGAGGATCTTTTTATGGGCGGATGCGTGGGCACGATATGCTGACACGCTCAACTTCATAATGTTTTCTATATTAATATATTTATTTATTTATATTTATATTTAATTAATTAATTAATTAATTAATTAATTTAATGTACAAGTTTGATTAATGATAATTTTAATGGAATAATTATCGGGCCAACTAGCTACCCCTAATTATTGGTGGTAGTGATGTATGATTCCATCCATTAAATAATGATACACCGGATACTGGATCTGGAACATTAACACACACACACACACACATAAAAAAAACAAATAAAAATAAGGAAAAACAATATAAAATTGCTTTTATTTCTTATCAGAGAGAAAGAATGAATTTTCCTCGATTTCCTCCGGAAAAGTCCGGCCAAAAAGAAAAACTCTCTCGAAACTAATTAGAAACAATGTAATCCAATTTAGTGTGAACTTTTCTTCATTATTATTGCCTTATTTCTGTCTTTTTTTTATCTCCAGTGTTTGTGTTTTATATTTGCTTCCACATCAAAAATCAACCCCCATCCCCCGATAATAATTACACGATAATAAAAAAATGATTATCGTGTATAATTATAGTTGATAAATTATAAGATAAGATTCTTTTTAATTTTTTTGTTTTCAAGAAGAAAAAGTGAAAAGTGTAATTGAGAAATTCTCTTTTTATGTCATCTCTGTGTTTGCCAGAGAAAATCATTAATCACTGTCACCTATTTAAAATTTAATTTGCAATAAATTATTTGTATGTCAAGTCTAGAGGGTGGATTTTTTCGCCACCCTTCAACCGGTACCTTTAAAGGGAAGGAGCGACAGTAAATGTTGGGCCTTCTTCGAATAGCCGGAATTCGTGTTCTTCTTTACAATTAATATTTTAGCGTTTTTCTCTAAATATTCGTATTTTTGGTATAGTGTGCCTAGTTTGACTTGGCCCCGCTGACTAGAGCAGTAAAACAAGCGCAATAAAAGAGAGATTTCAAGATTGTTCCAGTCTTGAGTCCACATATTGACTTTATTATCAGTGAACCAGCTACTAATTCTTATCTCATTGTACTGTTGTTAAAATTGTGTCGTTGCTTCAGTCAAGAGGAGCAAGTCGAAATAGGATTAGTATACAAATGATCTGATTTGAAGTTTTTGTGTGCTCCTAACACTATTAGTTGATGAATTTCTGCCTCAACTTCCTGTTTTCCGTATTTTTTTTGCTATGGTTTGCTTATTTTTTTATTGTATTTTGTCAGATTTTTGATTTATTGTTTGTTAGTTCTTGATCTCTGTTGTTGATTCCGTACAAAATTATATTCTAATTCTTTTTTTTTTTGCCCTTTTTCGATTTCTAGTTTGTTTTTCATTGATCCTAATTTTTTCCTAACCATAAAACTATGTTGATTGTTGTTGGTGTTGTTGTTTTTGAAGGTGGGAACTTTATTTTGTAGTCTCACGAGGGTGACATTGCAAGGGTGGGTTACTTTTGTACATACTTGATGTCACGTCTTCTAGAGGGGGCGGTGTGTGTTTGTTTCTCCATCCCTTCGTTCTTTAACGTCTTTAAAGGCTAGACAGTTTCTGCATTGCTGTTGTTTATTTTTGTTACAGTTCGTACAGTAGATTCCCGGATTAACCGCCCACTAGGGGGAATCAGACCGGATAAATGGATGGTTAACACATGGAAAAGACTACTCATAAGATTATGAAATAAATCGAAAGAATATCCTTTTACAATTACGTACGGCTTTGAAAATTTGTTCGGTGGAAGGGTCTCGATACCGGAGACGCGCACTACGGCGGGATTGTCACACGAAGCTTTACGTATACCTTTCTTTTCTCATAAGAGTCAATGTTTTTGCATAACTTCATGTCGGTCACGTCGATTCGGTCCTGTTGTAATGCCCGAAACCGCTTAAAAACAACATTTGTATGGAACATATAAACGCAGACCAACTTGTTTATTCCGTCGGGCAACAGTGAAAACACTGCAACTAATTACAAGTAATTAGTGTTGTTGTTTTTGCATAACTCTATTTAATTCCTTTTTAATTTTCGTTTAGGCAAACAAAAAATGGTTGTTTTATTAAAGCGCCAATTTTGGTGGAGGCGCCAGGCAAGTCTTTAAGTTCTTCAAACAAATCGTTTTACTCTTCTTTCTGTTTCTGAGATTCTCTATTAATAAATCTCTGTTTTTTCTTTGAATAATTCTCATTAGTTTTTTGTAACGAGAAACATTTCTTCTGCGAAATTTCTCTATTTACAGTCCAACTCGCTGTTATAACGACGCATCGGTTATTACGACAAAACTGGTTATTACGACACCATTCATATACAACGTCATGATTTTCTAGATACTTTGAATTTCATTATAACCGACTTCTAATGTATTCCAACATTTTTTTTTCTTCATTGGATCATTATTTCTAACAAGAGCCCGCATTATTTTACGCTTGATTTGATTAAAATCGAAAACGTTTCAAATTAAAATTTAATATTAAATTTACAATCAAGGGTGGTAGTGGTGGTGGATGTTGCACAATTTACTTCCATAATTCCTATAAAATTTCAGTTCATTCATGGAAAACCTAAAAGGGGTTGAAATGTATTTCGCGAAGTTTTGTGGGGAAAGAACGAGAAGAACGGATAATTTTCGTACTGTATATATATCTATATCTACTATATAGGGGTAGTACAGTGTAACATATAGATTACCCCAAGCCGCCACTCTCCAACAATCTTTAGATTAAAACCGAAATAAATTGCTTGGGATGGATTTAAATTGGGGCAAGTTTCGAGGGAAAGTTGAATGATTAAATGTATATATTTCTGTCTCTTTTCTCCCCATTACCTACACATATATAGATGTTTTATTTTATTTTAAAAGGGGTGAGTATTATTGTAATATAAACTAAAAGAGAAGCTTTCTAATGTTTATTGATACGCTAAAATGTTAAATGGTGATGGTACTGGAACAATTAAGTTTAAATGGAATTTATACCACCACAACCATCCCCTCAACCCCCCGAACCACCACGGATATGTACAAACAAATTAACTTAGTCTTAACAACAACAACAACAAAATCAATTTCTTGGAAATGTAAGGAGATTCAATTGAATCTCTCCTTACAATAATGCCTTTGTGTCTTGTTTTTTGTTGGTACACCAAGACCAATTTGATTGGTATGCAAATTTTATTATCACATTCTCCACATCTTTGTGTATTGTTTCCTGTATTTCTATGTTAATTTATGAAATTCTCGCACTTTACACGTCGTTTCGTCTTGATTAACGTTCGCCGTGTGCCCGTGGGACGGTTTAATTAATATAGACGAAAATTGTTCCAGAATCGGTTCTTCGGTCGGGTTCATTAATCAATAGCTCTTTAATTATTTGTTAATTTGTGTCCTTTTCTTCTCATTTTTGTTGTTTAACCCCTCAAAAAAAAGTCCGGATTGTCTACGAGATGGCGTTGGTAATTTTCGAGTGTGTAGTAGAAAAATGGTGGAGGCGCCGGGGAAGCACACACCGTACTGATGATGATAAACCCACATCATCCTAACACAACACCCTTGAGTCAGCTTAATTATAAGTCATGCTCGAGGTCAAGATTATCACCCTTCTCTCTTTCTCTCTCTGTTTCTCACCTGTATCGTACCCAACAATTAAGTTAATTACAAATCTAATTAACTTAATTGTTAATCAAGTTAATTACAATTTACCTTGCTTTATTATTATTATTGTTTCCTCCATTGGTTGTTGTTTTGGCACAAAAAATTGTTTATTATCTCTCTATATAGCACTGGTACCACCACGACTATCACCACGGTCACCCGATTGGCACAATTTTTCTGTTTTTTTAGTCAACTTTTTTTAAAATCTTTGAATCATACATTTTTTTTTCTGTTTCGTGACGTTGCCTCAATACTATTTATTTGAGTTGTGGTTTTATTTGAGGGTTGTACGTACTTGCCCCATGGAGATGTCAGTTGGCACTGGAAAGGTTTCAATTTTCCTTTACAACAACGATGGGGACTTACGCAACATGAGGGTGGATAGGCGCAAGCGTCCCGACGTTGATTGTGTGTGTACACATACATATAGGATAGAGAGATATCGTATATGTATGTATATATGACAGAAATATATGTCTATACGTTGTTGTTGTTGTCGTCGTCGTCGTCGTTATTATCATAGACGTCGGTCGTCGTCAGTATGTCTACAATAATGATGATCAGTTCAGTTAAAACCGGTTTCTTCGAGCCCTCTTGCTCTCAGTTTTTTCGTTCTCCATGTGTTATCGAAAAGATTTTTGGTAAAAAGTTTCTGTTGTCACATCAGGATTGCTTCAATTTTATGCATATTTCTTGTTTCGCAGCTTTTCTTTCTTGCTGGATGTTCGTGCAGAGTGGTACAGATTTTCCCAGGTAATCCTTTTGATCAGATACGGATCAATGTAAGAAACCATCTAAGACTTGACTGGTGTCCCTCCACATACTGCAGTTTCAACTGAGTGGAAATAATAATTTAAAAGGAAGTCTTAAAAATTTCCAAGGGACCATGGTATGATGTAATAATTCTAAATCCATTCAATCTCCTAGATATATTACCATCGTTTTGTACAGGTAGATGTATTAGTGGGACAAAAAATTCATTTTTTATTAATAAATTGCCGTTTTTTTTGTGTTTATTTGAGTAACTCACAATCAGAATTGGAAAGAGTCTGCAATTCTGTTCTCAATAAAATATGGATGTTGACAAATTTCCAGTGATGGGGTGGACAGATAGACGGTTTATTCTTTTAATAAATTGTTCCATTCGCCAATGTGTTTTGTATCATGCCTCAATTGCCTCAATTGCCTCAATTACGGCGCCACGTACTTTGTGTTCTATTTATCAAGTTGATATGTGAAGTGCGTTAGTCGCTTTTAGTTTTACAGTTGCGCCCACATCGCAATGTGAGTTGTGCAAGGTGGAATATCACTTACAACTGGATAACAAAAGACAGATGTAAACAGAGAGAACAGGCGTTAGAGAAGCATTCATTGGTTGGTTTCTATTGCTATCTCGTTCACTTACCACTTGCCTGTCAATTTTTAAGTCGTTTAAGAACATTAGGGTACGTGTGCAACCTCTAACCTCACCGAACAGAAGATTATGTTCTCTTTCTCTCTCTCTAGTTTTCTAGAAAGAAAGGGCAAAGGCTAAGACAAAAATCTCTTTGTGTATGGGCACCTTTATATACATTTCTCAAATTATAAGGGTGCTATTCAGAAACATTTAGGTTAGTCCCGGTAAATTTCATCAAATGTTGAAAAAAAAAGACCACAAATTTGCAAATAAAGTAAACAAATCTTAGGCCGCCTTTAAACTACCCCCTTAGTCCAGACTAAATTTAACAGTTAGACCAAGACTAAAAGCGGATTAAGCTTTAGTGCGGTCTAGAACGGTTTCTGAGTAGCTAAATGTCACACTTTTAGTTAGTCCGTATTTAGTCCCGAGTTAGTTCGGACTAAAAGTGTTTCTGAATAGCACCGTAAATGTTTAAGTATAGAAAATGACTGAGAAATAAGACTTAAGTCAGTTCTTGTATATAAAAAAGTATGTATTATCAAAATGATTACAGAACAGTATTAAATGATTCATTAAATTTTTTTATTTTAGTTGCACCGATCACATAAGATATTGATTATGTCTAAATAAGTACCGGATGTACAATGCTATTTCAGGGGAAAACGTTTCAAACGTCATATTGTTACCAGTGGAAAAATAAGAGGGGACCTGAAATAGTATTGTACACCCGGTATATGGGTTCTATATGAAAATCACATCTATTGAATTATTAAATTTCAATTTTCCGAGTGATTTCCGTTATTATTAGCGCTACCACATCTACCACCATCATTCTCAATATTATCGTCATGATTATCATTATCATTATCAATATAATTTTCTCCGTATAGTAATTTATTTATAGATTTAGCCATTTGTAGATTTTCTAAAATTGTTATATGATTTCCATCATACATTTCAATAGTAATTTGATTTTCGCATAATTCTGATAGACATAAATCTTCATTAAAATTACTCCATATCGGTATCGTTGGTCTCATTAATTTAATATTTGATTTAATTTTACTATATTCCGGTTTATAATTTATTAACATTTTTAAACGATTATAATACGAGATCAATGATCGTTTTAAATAATCTTTTGAAAATGGGATATCTTTCGGTGTTATATCTTCAGCTACTTTCAAACGTTCCTCGAATGTTGAACATTGGAAAATTTTCTCCTAAAAATTGAAGTAAATCAATAAATAATAATAATAGGGTGTCTTTGCACATTGTGTACGTTAACGCTAATTATAACGTTCATGTAGGAGTTATAGCGTTAACGTAAAAATGGCGAAAACTCTGTTCTAATAACAAGCCAGAAATACGTACACGCTGTGGATTTACAATTTCTGGCGACATATAAAGCGCCATCAATTGACATATAACGTATGTTTGAAGTATTGCCTCATTATTGATGTTTAGTGAATTTTTCATCATTGTTGTCAACAATTGCGGTGAACCATCAATACAAATCAAATCACCATAATACCCTTCCTGTTCTAAAATACTGGTAACTTCTAAAGCAATTATTGTTCCATATGAATGAGCAATAAATGTGAACGGTTCATTTTTATCAATCAAAGATTTAACAATCTAGAAACAAAAACACGAAGATTGATAATCAAAAAAGAATAACGAGGATCTTAGCGACTTGTCAAATCGTTAAAAGTTTAATTCTATCAATAACCGAACGATTATGAGTGCAAAAAAGTATTTAGAAGAAGAAATTATTGTTACTAACCGGTACATAGACTTGCGCCATTTCTGGAACGGAATCTATTGTTCTATGACAGGCATATTGTAAACATGTTGCAGTAGCTTCAAGGTTTTGTGTTAACTTTCTAACATTTTTACTAGAACCTTCCATACCCGGAAATAGAATCACTACTTTATTGTTAGTATTACTATTATTATCATTGTTCTCAGTAAGTTTTGTTGGTAATGAAATTGTTTGATGTTTTGTATTTTCTTCATCTTCAATATAAGTCACGATTAATTGGAAACCTTGTGATTGTTGTGCAATATCTTTGCCAGCAGCTTTTGCCTCTTGAATCTCCTCCAATCTATCACAGAAGAAAATGTATGTAGCAGGTCAGGTCAGGTCATGTCAAACTACCCAGCAACTTCGTTAGAAGAATAATGAATTGCAAGGAAGGACCTGAGATATAGACGAATGGACTGTGATAAAGCCTTTTAAATCTCAAACAAGCGACGTGCAATAAGAAGTAAGCTGAACAGTGAAAAAGCAAATGATAATGCCCTTTACAGCTTCAACAACTAGATAGAATCTCCTGCTCCCAGAAGTAATGCTGAAACGGTTCCTAGGATGCCGGGGATGGTAGAACGAGGAAAGGCTTTTGGTGGGTATACCTACACTAGGGTGTCCATGGAGGATTTCTTTTCTCTCCGAAAAAAAAAGGTCAAACTACCTGGCAAATGTTAAAATTCTGAGATCATCTGGAGTCAGGAACACATCAAAATCTCTTTCTAATGTTTGTTTAATTTCAACAGCACTCATTGAATCCATACCGAGTTCTGGTAATGTTGCATGTGGACTAACCGTTTTCACGTCAGTTATTCCTGAAATTTTGGCATAGAATGTCTAATAAGTAGAGAAGGGAAGAGCCTCCTGTTTCATCGCAACGTCAAAAAAAAAGGATTACTAACCTATAATATTAGCAACTATATCGACGATATTATCACCACCACTGACACCTCTTCGTTTCTCAGCTACCACCATACTAGCAACGATAGGATCCGGTTGTGTCAGTAAAGTGTCCAAAACTTGTAAACAATTGGTGATTTTCTGTTGCAACGTACCACCGATTTCAATTTCAATATGATTCTCTTGCATATCCGCCACTAGACCCACCTTTCAAAAGAGGAAAAAAGAAGAGACGAATAGAAAAATTTCGATCGATCAGGGATATTTTTAGCTTACATCACCAATAGCACCCCATTCAATAGCTAAACCGGGCAGACCTTCTTCACGTCGCTTCTCGCAGATACGTTCCATAATGGAATTGGCCATACCGTAGTTCGTTTGACCGGCATTACCACGTCCACAAGAGACCGATGAAAATACAACAAAATCGCTAAATTTGCCCCACAAAAGAACAAGACCTACATTAAACACTTTTGGGAGGCTTAAAATACTGAACATACCGTAAATTTGGGCACAGTTTCCTGGAAATTTCATCCAAATATTGAGTAGCGATAGCTTTTGGTTCAAAAGATTCACGGAATTTCTCGACAGTTTGATTTTCTATAAGGCAGTCTTGTAAAACCACAGCCAGATTGAAGATCGCTTCAACGGTGCCTAAATTATTAGCAAATTTCAATAATTCTTCACAACCTTCTTGTGTGGTAACATTGGCCGTTGAGATATGAACATTAGCACAAAGTGTTTTCCACGACCTGGTCAAAAATTAGCAATATTAGTAAGGTTGTTAGTACAAATTCCGTTCTATGCAGGTTTTACTTCATTCGATAGGCTTGATAACCGGTTTTGATTCCATTCCTAGATGTTAGAACTAATTGTCTTGCACCTCTCAAAATTAACCAATCAGCTAATTCTAAGCCAAATCCACCTAGACCACCGATTATCACATAGACCTTATCAGGATTGCACAGATACCTAGATTATCGGTTAATCAAAAATTGAAAAGTTCCATAATCAAAACGGATTGGATAGTACAAACCTTGGTAAGCATTGATTCAGTACCGGTTGTGGTACTGCTGATTTATCATCTTCTTCTTTACGTATCTGTATCAAGACTTTTCCAATATGTTTACCAGTACCTAGATAACGATAAGCTTGTTCAATTTCGTCCATTTTAAATACAGTTCGTGGTAATGGACGTATCATTTTTGTTTGAATACATTCTTGCATAAAATGGAAGAATTCTAATTTCTCTTTTGGTGATTCAACAAACAAAACATCTAACATAATACCATGGAAACTGGCTTCCTTCTTCATTAGCATCAATGATAACCGACTATCACTGGCCAAGTCAAATTTACCAATTTCCAGAAATTTACCACCATGTGCCAAACAACGTATTGATGCTATTAGTTTTTCATCAGCTAATGAATTCAAGACAACATCAACACCACGACCATTGGTTTGTTTATGGATCATTTGTTCGAAGCTTGTATCACGTGAATTTCCAATTTGGTGGTCTATTTTGGACAAAAGAAGAAAAGAGAGTTAGTATTTCCGGAATGGGTACCAAAACCATTGGAAGGCAAGTTTTGGTGGATTAAGTGGAAACAACAAGAGAGAAAGCTACCAGTCAAAAACATGAAAAACATTAGAAAGAACTGAATGGAAGGTTAACAAGAGGCAATGCCAAGAAGTACCTAAAACCCAAGAGGCAGGATTAAGTATTTACAAGCTAGAATAGAAAAAGCAAAAGGAGATGAAAGGACAAGAAGGCAAATGAAAAGAAATGAAAACGGCCCAAAGGTAACAAAGCCAAAATTTTTGGCAATCACTAGAAAGCTGTTTGGAAATAGTTTCTAAATGCAGAGACATAAAAAGGATTCCAAAGAATTCCTAGACGGTATAGATTCAGACCAAAGAGGAAGAAGTCAAAAACAAAGCAAAAGGAAAAAGAAGGTTTCAAGGAACATAATGTATGGACTACAAAGGGACAACTCGAGTAGAAGAAGGAAACCAAGTAGAGGCAAAATAATAAGGGATCTTCCACCGGTAGGCAAAAATTTTGTAACACACAGAAGTGATCCGGTTTGAATTGATTAGCAAAATTTTGGCCGTTTTAGGGAAGAATATGATCTCTTTACCTTTCAATTGTGGAAATCGTTTTTTAATAAAGTCCCGTTTCTCATCTGTACCAACAGTTGTAAACACTTTACAGCCATAATATAATGCAACTGTTATCGCAGCTATACCAACACCACCACTACCAGCATGTATTAGAATTGTTTGATTTCTTCGTATATTTGCAATACGTATCAATGATAAGATAACAGTTTGATAAACAATACAGACAGTCGCAGCATCTTGCATAGTCCATTCATCCGGTATTGGTACCATTGTATATTTGTCAGCTGCTATCATTGTTGACATAGCACCAGAGATCATGGAACCCATCACACGACGACCACTAAAATTAAAAGAGTCAAGTCAAAAAACAAAAACCTATTAGAACCATTAGAAGCTTCAGATTACTCTAGGGTACGTCCAGCAAATTCAAAACCTAAGACGCATTCCTGTTGGCTACGATCTAAACTGACAGCATCTGCATTAATTTTACCAGTTGCTAATAGAACATCTCTAAAATTCAGAGCTGCATAATAAACCTGAAATTTTATAGTTCTTAGGTTTTGTCAAAAAAAAGGGCAAAATTCACATCGCGATCTCGAAGCGGGCGGGGGAAGCGGGGTAAGCAAGTCTGGGTACTCATGTAGTACCAACTGACTCGGCAGGTACAGATGAAGACGGCTATGCTCCAGTACGCTTCGGGATCATAGTTTAAACATTGCCCATGAACGAATTCAATTAAAACTTACATAAACCAATTCGGTACCACTATCGGTTTTACAACCATGATATAATGGTCCCTCCAACCATGCCAAACTTGACAGATCACCTTTGACACGATAATTAACAAAACAATGTTGTCGATCAACTGTATAATTCGAATCTAATAATAAATGTCGATAAGTACCCCATTGGGTGTTTTTAAATATATTTATAGCTAGATTTTTCTGATATTGTTGTTGATAGAATGGATCATTTAAATCAAATTTTGGTACTTTTGATTGCATTATTAAGAAACATCTAACATTACCACCACATGGTTCACGACGTAAACAATTCGCTAGACCCAAAATACCATTTAATGGTTGATTTTCAGAGAGTAAGATAACATTTTCATTATTTTTCAATGATTCTTGTAATTTTGGTAACCAATCATCAACTTTATCATTATCTATATTGATTATAGTTGGTTGTTTTAATTCGATTCGTTTTCTAAATAACACCAACAGTTCATTATTCTGGTAGAATTGTGTTAGAATTTCGATATTTTCAACAGTTTTCGATGAAAATTCACAAGATTCACGTGATAGAATGAAACCATTGGGTTTAATTGCTTGGAAGCATTGCATCAACACCTGGAATTATAGGTTTTTTGCTCAAAAACAAGTCAGGTGAGTTGTTAAAAGTGGTAAATTTACAGGATTACGTTGTAGAAGCCTGGAGCCGACTACAAGATGACAATCCGAATCTGCTACCAATTTCTTATTCTCAACATTGATGCCATTTATTTCTAATGGTTCTTTGGATAGAATCGTCAAATTAGGACTGATCATTGGTAGATCACCTAAAACGTGTGCAATTATTGGTGATAGAACTTCACAATCTACATCGGTCAATTCATCGACTAATTCAATAACTTTAACACGTATCGCTGGTAGATTCTCTAAAATTAATTGTAAATTAACACGGATAGTTTGGTTTAGTGTTAATTTTCTATTTAGATTCGGTATGAATTGATATTTCTCCAAAACTGGTTCACCACGTTGTTTTCGTGTCGGGATTGACATTGCACGTAACCCACGTACCTCAATTCCTCCAGATCTAGATTTAACCAAAAAAAAGACAAAAAAAAACCATCATAATTTCAACTTTGAGTAAAATTCCTGCTTTATTACTTAAGAACGCCAAGTTCAGGATAATTATACGCTGGTATCGATGGATTCTCATCACTGATGTTATGTGCAATGACAAGATGTTTCGGAGCATCAATAGTTAAACGTTGTATACCAACAGGTACATAAAGGTATCTAGTGTCATGATGAAGAATACTTAATTGAAGCATATTATCCATAAAACCGATCCAATTAGTATTCCATTCAACTGATCCAATGCGTCCATCTAAAGTGGCTTCTTTCATTTTTTTGAAATCACCACTGAAACATAAAAACACTCTTATTTGATGGTACTCTGTAATGCATTAGTGTTTCATACCAACATTACAGCATTACAATTTAGTATTCTGTAAGCATGTTATTCATAGTATGGATATTTGTGATTGGAATACAATCAGTGAGTTACAAGATTACTTTTTGCTAAGGTCTACATTACTAAGCAACGTATACTTAAGCATGGTACTCATTTGTATTCAACTTCTAACCTAAAGTAGTTGGCAAGAGGTAGTTGGGCTAGCTGAGCACAGAATATTTTTGAGTTAGCCCTATAGTACAAGACTGTTGGGGCTACGGCCATAGTTAAGAAGCATTTTGCCAATAACCTGGCTAAAAATGCGTTTTTTTTTGTTGCTGGTGGGTGATGGTTGAGAGGTGAATGTGTAACCCTTAATCATGATTGACGGGAAATGAGGGTAAGAACATCGGCTGAGCAGTTCCTGACAGGGAACCATTTAAAGGTACTCTTCACATTGCTGAGGTAGGTAATGCACCTTTAGGTGGGAATAAGTAAAAAAAAAGTAACCCATTATAGAATACAGTTGCTAACCACAATTGACAAGTGAAGCTATCGCACAAGTTACTGAAGATAATGACAAGTTTTGGTAACGTGTTACAGAATACAAAAGGAATACAAATTTTGCAAAGAAGAAGCAACTTACGCATAATGGTAACCACGTAATCTCATCTCTTTATAGATATCTTTCTGTTGCATCATTATCATATTATCATCTTTCTCCAATTGAGGTAAAATAGTTTGTTCATTATCCATAGAATCAACTAGATGAATAGTACCAGTAACTAGTACACTTCCAAATTCTGTTATCTAGAAACATTTCTCAATTATTTCAACAAATAAATAATATTTTAGAAAACCAAATGTAAGGAAACTTACAACAAAATTCCCACTGCCTCTATGTATATTAATATCGAGTTCATTGTAATAATTAGATGCCAAAGTTAAAGCACGTCTAAAGCGACAGTTTTCAAAAACAACTCTAGTATCACTGGTAAAGGTACCAGTGATATAAGTTAAACATTCCCATACAAAATATAGGAAACCAGTTGCAGGGAAGAGATTGCGACCTAAAAGAAACAGCAATAAAGATTGTCACCCATCCTCCAAGAGCAAGCAAAAAACAAACCCGAAAAGGAGCTACTAACCATCAATCATATGTCCCTTCAAGAAATTCCATTCAATCTCTTTTACATTAATTGAATAGACTTTTTCATCAGGTTTTGTTTTATTCTCTTTGGAATACAATGCAACAAACCACTCATCATCATGGTACCATTTGATTAATGATGATATTATTGGTGTACCAGTACTAACTGGAAACTGAATTTTTGGATATAATTCTAATAAATTCAAATCGTGTCCGGTTTGATAGAGATTGCCCAAAATTTTCAAAAATTCATAAAAACCATCTTCAACTTTACATGGTTCGATTGATATAAACGTTACATATTTACTAGAATATTCTTTTAATTGACCAAAACCAATTTCTAAGAGTATTGAATCACGTTCTAGATAATTGAAATGATGATTTGCTGAACAGGCATTCAAACTTTGTAGAAACAATTCAGCCGAAAATTGTTGATTTTGTATGGGCGATATCCAACGGTTACTTCTTGGTTTGGATTTTGTTAAGATTTTTACCAAATTCTTGAGTAAGTTGTGCTCTAAAATGTTCAAAAATTACCAGAGGCTTGTCAAAATACGAGAAACATTCTAGCAGACTATTTGCCCCAATTTCGTCCAATCACAATGCTTAGCCCTTCTAGGTAACAGCATAACTCACTAGTGCAAATTACCACAAAGTCTGTTTGTTTGTTCAGTTTTGCCCATTTTGCACTCACCAGTCCATTACTTACAGATACCACTGATGAGTGCAAAATGTGCCAAAAGTGCAGGTCTGTCATTGGTTGTTTGGACAACTATTCGATTTGACTGGAGGGAAATAGTCGACTTTCGTTTACCACATTTTTGACTCTTTATGGTTCTCTTACTGTTATTGTTGAAATCTTTGATTTTTGTGCAATTTTCAGTGAATTGTGCTAAACAGTGGATCGATAAAATCGTCTCCTCCAATGTTAAGGCTTCATCAAAATAGCCACAAACCAGATCGGCAATACCACAGCCAAATAGAGTATCAGGTGATAGATTGATCCGTTTCAAAATTTCAGCAATACCGATTTGCACAATACCAGTACCTAGCACTTTACTGAAAGCATAACGGCCATTTTCCGGGTTACTTTTCATAATTTCGGAGATTTTAACATTTTTTCCATTCAAAACTGTTTGAATTCTACGGAAAAACATTTTTTTTTTGAAAAGTTCTCCAAAAATCTTTTGACAAACTAAATATTACTTTTGCAAAACTTCATTAAAAGCGGGTACTTGATGAAGACTTTCTATAATTCCACACCACTTATCACCAAAATCGGTAAAAACTATATTCAATGGTTTCCTTTGTTGTTTATAATATGTGCAAGAGCGGAAAAGTTCCTGGTCGTGTGCCAGAATTGAATAGCCACGATAACAATGTCCAGAAATGTCTTTACTAAAAATTTCTTATCGTGACATACCTTCAGGTCTCTACTACCATTTCAGCTCACTTACCGAAAGATATTGTGATAAAGTGCCACATATTCCGGATTCAATTTATCAGTTAGATGATCATCCAAAATTGTATGGATCGACTCCTCCACACGTCCACTAACACAAATCAATCTTGGTAATTGATCGTTCAGTTGGTTGTTGGTTTTGCGTTTTTTGCAATCGAACAAGATGTGACAGTTGCTGCCGCCAAAGCCGAAACTGTTAACACCTGAAAAATGACACTTCTAGTAGTAGTTGCAAAATTTTTGCTAAACAGGTAGAATTACCAATAATCCTTTCATCCGGTGGTAATGGTGTTGGTTCCGTGACAACTTTCAACATATTCGTCTCAAATGCTTCCGTACCTTGTCTTGGTGTATCGAAATTAATATTTGGTAAAATTATATCACCTTCACTGCCTGATAGAACTTTAACAATTGACGCTAGCCCAGAAACCGGTTCACCATGACCAATATTTGATTTCACGGAACCGACCAGTAATGGTTCTGATCGATTTTTACAAAACACCTCATTGATAGCTTCCAGTTCTTCTGGATCACCAACTTGTGTTCCAGTACCATGTGCTTCTAAGTAACTTAAATCTTTTGGACTGACCTCTGCTTCATCATAAACACTTTGCAGTAGTTTCCTTTGTGTTGATGCCGATGGAAATGTTATACCTTGTGGCTTATAACCATCACAATTGACTTTTGAATGCAAAATCCTGGCATAGATACGTTTAGCATCTTTGGATTTTTGCAACAATATACATGCTACACCTTCTGAACGTGCATAACCATTTGCTTTCTCATCGAAGACTTTACAATTACCATCTGGACTTAAGATACCAAGACGTCTGAATTGCATGGTAACATATGGGTGTAAGCATAAGTGTGTACCACCAACAATAGCATTGTCACAAAGACCGTATCTTATTGATCTAAAAGCATTTTCTAGTGCAAACGATGAACTACTACAAGCTGCGTCGGCGACGTATGAGGGTCCGTTTAGTTTCAAAAAATAACTAATGCGATTTGGTATCATGGATCGGAGCAGTCTACAAAAAAGGAAGCAAAACGGTTGTGTTTTTTTTTTTAATATTATTATTCATTACCCCGTCATTTGGTAATATTGTGGTATCAGTTTCTCCAAAAACCATGCTGATTCACTTTCTGAAAAACAAGCACCAACAAATACACCAGTTCTGGTACCTTCCAAATCTTTCGGATTTAAACCAGCATCCATGATCGCTTCAACGCTCCGTTCCAAAAATAACCGTGTACCTGGATCCAATGAATGGGCTTGCCGATAATGTACACCAAAATAACCAGCATCAAATTTGTCTATATCATATAATCGGCCGCCAGGTTTTGGTATCTCCGGATGGTGTAATGACCATCGTCGATCATCATTCGATACCAAATCGATTTTATTATATAGATTGTCACGGAAATGGCGTACATTATTTGAGTCGGCAAATACACCAGACATACCTTGAAATTGGAAAAGGGAAAACAAAAACGTAAATAGAGATAAGCAAATGTTGAAAATGACTGGAAAACGAGGTTCCCAAAAGTTTGGCAGACAGTTAACTCTTTGGGCTAAAGACACTAAAGCACCATGAAGGGCCCAAAATTTATCAAAATTGAATAAACCCCCTCCAGAACGGAAAAGACCATCAGAATTCCTTTGCAACCGGTTGGAAAAGGTTTCTTGTTATCAAGTGCTTATCAAAATGAAATCTATAGCCCATAAACTAGGACTGATGGTATTTCTCGGAGATAGGTACAAATTTGGACATGACAAGGGATGATCAAAAATACTTTTATTTCGCACAGTAAAATGGAATATGGTAATCTGATTGGACCAGACCTCTATGGCAAATAGGCACTTTGACAAAATGCTGAGATCATTGTGTAAGGACCTCGGTAATCCAAACTAAATCTTCGAATAGAACGAAAAACAGACACATAGGTACTTCTAAAGATTTACCTGTAATGACAACTTCCTCTCCCGGTGGTGGATTACACAAATATTTGGCATTTAGTTTATGATCTTCATTATTGGTTGCCATTTTGTCTCCAAACTGATTAATAGTAAAAGTTGAAAACTAAGTTGATTAATAATAAAAACGAAAACTAAAACACCCCACAACCACTAAATTTCTAATCGTAAGTAGTAGAAAATACTAAAAATATCCCAAAATTGTACCCACAACCTTTATTTTAAACAAGTAAAAATATTTTTTGCTAATAATTAATTAAGTGAAAATGAAAAAATCCAAAAACCTCGCCCAAATTTGTCAAATAACTGTAACAATTTGGAAGTCTTTTAGGACTTTATATACAAATTTATAATCTCTTGTTTTTCATATTCAACTATTAAATAATATTTTCCAAAAATTTGAATACAATCGAATTTTTCCATAGCTGAAACTTTTGACCATAATGATGCCGAAAATTGTAATTTCCGCATAGTACTACTTGTTGTTGTTATGTTATTGTTGTTTATCTTTGTTTTTTATTAATCGTATGTTAATTATTGATTTTCTACCTTGAACCTGTTACCTTCATCATCATCATACAAATCAGGTCAGGGGAACGGTATCTTTTTATTGATAAATAATGCGGAAATACGGGCACCATTCAAACATTCTTTATTAATTACTCAGAATCTATTCCAAATTGTAAACAAAATAGACAAATATTTCGTCTGTAAGTATTTGTTTGTTAGAAAGGCATTTTTGGATAACATTTACAATGACGGATCCCGGTATTTGAGAGCCAGCCGGTAACCAGAACAGTCTTAGGGGAGTATTTGCCACATTTACGGTAAACGTTAACTGCTAATATAAGACAAAGATGCAGCTTGTCCACATAATTGCACTTAATGTTATGCGCATTAGTTCATCTCTTTCTAACAGACGACTATCAGCATACAGTGTTTGGCAAAAGTGTGTCAAAAGGTCCCTATATTCTGTGAATAGGGTGACCAACTGTCTCGATTTTTCCGGGACTGTCCCGGTTGAAGCACCGAAAATCCCGCGTCCCGAGCGACAGATGCCCGATGCCCGGGACGCGAAAAGTCCCGGTTTCAGTTCAACAATTCAATCGAAATCTGCGACTTATAGTACTTCTCCTAAAAGTTGGGGGCGCCTCAGCGACGTGTTGACAACTCAGATTTTGTGTTTCTGAAAAAAAAGGCACACAACTCTTCTTCAAACCTTCGCGGACGCCTTGCAAAGATATCGGGGCACTCGTGTGTCCGGGAACCACTGCCTACAACCTTGATCTCTATTAGATAAATATTGTTTTTTTGTTTTATTCAATTATCAAGAAAACTCCTCTAATTACTAATTTAAAGCAGAACCGTTGATTTTTTGATTTTCCCGCGTCAGTAGTTCACCAATCATAAACAACCGTCCCGCAAACATGATCGGAATAAGCCGATGTTAGTCGATTGGTCCTTTAAATCGGAGTACATTTCCTATCTCTGTCTAAACACAAATTTCTTTGTCGAGTGATCTATCTTTATCCTTGGTCTGTATGTAATTAATTTCTGTCCTTGGTCTGTATATAACCCAAAACAGGTTTTAGGGGATTTATTTCTTATTTCCATCATATTGGTACCCCTATTTTTGTTTCGTTTGTTTCTGTACAGATGTCACTACAACTATTGGATTTCTTACGTTTTAGAATTTTTCGTGTTTTTGAGAAAATATCTTTTGTGTTAATTTCGTTTAAATTATATACCGTCGTTTTAATTTGTTTATAAATTTTGCAATTCATAACTAGCCACCTTAAAACATCAAAAATTCTCTACTCGCAGCGCTACATTTAATGGAACTATAAATTTTGGACACGTGACCGGTATTCTAACCTCACTTTTTTTGTCGTCATCAAACATAACCTTAAAATTTTCTACATGCTGTTTTGTTGATTATTTCGTGTTTTTTTCTGAAAATAAAATGGGAAAAACAAGATTTAACAAGAAATCTCGACAAATTGTCAAAACAATTATTGATAATTCAGAAACTGATAAGGTAATTATTGTCCCATCTGTTTAAATTTTTTTATTGATTGATTAAAAATTAAAAATATTGATAATTTTCAGATTCAACTTGATTTAAACGTAAAAGATCAATATGATGAAAGTAATATGCTTGTTTTACCATCACAGAAACGTAAAACGAAAATTAAACGAGACAATCAGAAAACGGTACGAGTTTTATCGAAAAAACATAGAAAACGTTTGGAGAAGATCGTTGAAAAGAAGAAGAAAAAAGAGAATGTTAGTAGTTTATTATTATTATTTTAATTACAATTCAATTAATTCACAAAATTAATTATTGTAGAGAGCATCTTTATTGGAGGCTTTATCAAAAGTACAAGCAACACCAGATGAATTAGATAAATTAACATCAATCACAACTGTACAAACAAAAGGACTAAAACGTTATATACAGGAAGAAATTAATCAAAATAATAAACCGAAGAAAGCCAAAATAGCAAATGATGATAATTTCGATAATTGTGTAAAATTGAATAGTATACGTGGTGCATATCGGGGTGCAAATCAACGACAATTAATGCAACAAAAAATGAATCCAGATTATAAGAACAATCCAAATATTGTTGGATTTGAATCATCTGGTTCAGGTAAATAGTTACTAATCTTATTTATTTACCAGAAATTCTAAAATGTCTTTTTATAAATCACTTTAGATTGTGATAGTGACGAAGATTTAGAGGAAAAACCACCACTAGTGGAAGCTAAACAGGAACAACTACCAATCCAAAATCAAGCATCGCCTCCAGAACCGTCACAACCAGCTCCAAAGAAAGTCAAAAATCCACCACTACCACAACCACCTAGAGAACGTAAACCGGCTGTCCATGTTGATGTGATCCGTGAGAAAAACGTCCAAAATGCTCGTTTAAAACTACCCATCTTAGGTGAAGAACAACAAATTATGGAAACAATAAATAATAATAATATCGTAATAATATGTGGTGCAACTGGTAGTGGTAAAACAACACAAATACCACAATTTCTATATGAAGCTGGTTATACATTAAATAATAAAAAAATCGGTATAACAGAACCACGTCGTTTAGCAGCTATATCAATGTCGAAACGTGTTGCTTATGAAATGAATTTAACTGAAAAAGAAGTCTCATATTTGATACGTTTTGAAGGTAATGTTACCGAAGAGACAAAAATCAAATTTATGACTGATGGTGTATTGTTACGTGAAGTCCAAAATTATCTATTATTAAAAGAATATTCTGTGATCATTATCGATGAAGTACATGAACGTACAATAAATACTGACATTTTAATTGGTTTTCTAACAAGAGCTGTCGAGTTACGTGCAAAACGTAATGATCCATTAAAATTAATATTAATGTCGGCAACATTACGTTTGGAGGATTTCATCAACAATAAACGTTTATTTGTGAAAAATCCACCAGTAATTCAGATTGATGCACATCAGTATCCAGTCAGTGTGTATTTTAGTAAACGTACATATGATAATTATTTAAATGAAGCATACAAGAAAGTGGTTAAAATCCATACAAAACTACCAGATGGTGGTATATTAGTATTTCTAACTGGTCAACAAGAAGTCAATTATTTGGTGAAACATTTGCGTAAATCATTCCCATATAAACGTGGAACGAATCATGAAAATAATGATGAAATTGATGGAAAATTACAAAAAACTCTAAAAAAACACAAGAAAACCAAACAAATCTATGTACCACAAATCAATTTAGATGATTATATTGTACCTGGTGGTGATGATGATGAAGATCGATTAGTATCCGGTGATTTAAGTGATGATGATGATGATGATGATGAAATGCCAATTAGTGATTTAATTGTTAATTCCAAACAACCATTATGGGTATTACCATTATATTCATTATTACCAACTGATAAACAAAATCAAGTCTTTAAACCACCACCACCAGGTTATCGTTTATGTGTTATCAGTACTAATGTAGCTGAAACTAGTTTAACAATACCAAATATTAAATATGTGGTTGATAGTGGCAGGATTAAAATTAAAATTTATGATAAATTAACTGGAATTACTAATGATATGATAACATGGACAAGTCAAGCATCAGCTGAACAACGTAAAGGACGTGCTGGACGTACTAGTTCGGGACATTGTTATCGTTTATATTCAAGTGCTGTATATGATAATGAATTTCCCAAATTTCTTGAACCGGAGATTCTCAAAAAACCATTAGATGATCTATGTTTACAAATGAAATCAATGGGTATTCATAATATTAATAATTTCCCGTTTCCAACAGCACCTGATTTGTTGCAATTGACAACTAGTGAGAAACGTTTAGAGATTTTGGGTGCATTAAAAGATGGTAAAATAACAGAATTGGGTCAAAGTATCGTACAATTCCCGGTATTACCACGTTTTGGTAAAATGTTATCGTTCAGTTGTCAATATGATCTCTATCCATATGTGATATGTTTAGTTGCTGCATTATCAGTACAAGAAGTATTAATTGAAACCCCAATTAATGGTAGTAGTGATATCGAAACAATCAAAGACTTACGTCGTAAATGGTATAATCGGCGTTTACAATGGGCTGGTAATGGCGAATCTTTACTATTAGGTGATTGTATGGTATTGTTGCGTAGTGTTGGTGGTGCTGAATATGCAAATACAAAAAATCAATTAGAGAAATTCTGTCATGAAAATGGTTTAAGACAGAAAGCTATCCTGGAAATACGTAAATTACGTTTACAATTAACCAAAGAAATTAATTTAATTTATCCAGAATTGAATTTAATTGTTGATCCGAAATTATCACCACCGGATCAGAAAAAAATGAAATTTCTACGACAAATTCTATTGTTGGGTATGGGTGATCAAGTGGCACGTAAAATACCATTAGATGAATGTAAAGATTTGAAAAAATCAAAAAATGCTTATCAAACAAATGATTTACAAGACCCAGTTTATATAAATTCAACATCTGTATTAAAGAAACAACAACCGGAATTTGTTATTTATCAAGAATTATATGAAACTGATAAGATTTATATGCGTGGTATAACAGCAATTGAACCTGAATGGTTACCATTATATTTTCCACAATTATGTAATTTAAGTGAACCATTATTGGAACCAGAACCTTTCTATAATCAAGAAGATGATAAGATTTATTGTTATGTTAATGGTACATTTGGTAGACAAGCATGGCAATTACCAATGGTTCAAATTGAATTATCAAAACAACTACAATTATATTATAAATGGTTTGGTCGTTTTCTATTAGATGGTAGAATTTTCAAGAAATTGGGAAAATTTACAAAATTATTATTACGACGTCCGGAAATTCTTTTGAAAAATTGGGGACATTTAGATCCAAGAGTTGTCAATATTTTAACGAAATTAATTTCAAATGAAATTAATAGTAAGGAGCGTCTTAGATTGGTTTGGTCCAAACATCCAACTTGTATGTATTTTCTATGATTAACTAGTTAATTAATTGATTGACTAATTGATTTTTTTGTGGTTTCAGTTTTGTTAGAAGAATATAAAGAGTGGTTACCACAATCTATTCAAACGGAAGTTACTTTATTGTGGCCGCCTCTAAATTGAGGTAATCTAGAATCTATAAAATCTCAATTTTCCATAATAATAGTAGTTTTTTGTTTGCAGGATTATTGCTAGTCCGGTACTGGCATATGTATATATAGTTTGGAGCTGTTTCTCCAAAATGTCCATAATTTGTGAGTCTTTTGTTTGATTTTTATTGTAAAATTCAGTTAAATAGTAAAAAAGGTTTATTTTTAATTTATTTTAAATGATTCTCGTCCATTTCCTTCGCCCAATATTTGGCTTCAATGTTCTCCTAGAAAAGTAAAGTTTTTTTT
>JAZBHA010000311.1:52011-82311 GCA_037464855.1 Iselma pallidipennis | reverse complement strand
TAACACATAACTGTCTTTGGGAAATCGACATCTATTGGAACGGGACGAACTTTTTTGTACACCTAATATTATTTAAGTCTTTTACCTGCAGCAACGACGATGATATGTGGTGCCTATATATTTGCATACGTTATATTACTGCAAACTTTACGAATACGTATTGTTAATGAACTTCTTCAAGACATATCGATAACACATCCTACAAATGATGACTACAATTTAATAAGGAATACTGATTTTCAAAAAGAAATATCAGAAAAATTGAAAATCTGTATAGAAATGGATGTGAATATTAAAAAGTATAGTAAAAGGTCATTGCCATTCAAGCTATATATTTTGCTTAAACATTTGGATTTGTTTTTAGGTCGCATATAAAATTCAACAAGTTAGTACTAATACCAATGATTTCTATCATATTTACGACAGTTCTTTCATATCTTAGTATTTCTTTCACCGCAGCATCTGTAAATTTAGATTTCACCTGAACGAAGATAATAATTTCTAAAATTGATCATCTTTCAGGGCCTTAAACTAATAAGTTATGAACGCCTTATTTGCTCATCTATTTGTCTTGTAGCTGTTACGTCTATTGTTTTCTATATGGGACAAAGACTTATAGATTTGGTAAATTAATTTATTTTAAAAATAAAATATATTTAAGAAATGTATGATTGCAGTCTGAATTAGTTTATGATAATCTACTGAATATAAACTGGACCAGTTTGAATTTACGTAACAGAAAAATCTATTTAATGTTCTTAACAAATACTTTAAAGCCGATCGTTACTGAAGTACCTGGCTTTATGATTTGGGAATATCAATATTGCATAAAGGTATTCCATACAAATAAACTGCTTTTGGAATACAGTCATCCCCGATTATGCGCCCCCCGACCCAGCGCCACATTTCCCTAGCACGAATGCAACTGTAAGAACAAAAGTGTCAAATAATAAAAGTGCATATGACCAATCCACCGCCACCACCACCTTAGCGCCAGTTTTCAGTCGGAAGGAATGGGGGCGCAGAATCGGGGGTTGATTGTACAGTGTTGATATCTATATATAACAGATTTTTTAATACAAAATTATTTTTTTAGATGTTCCAATTCTTTTTATCTGTTTCAATTTTTTTCTTTCAAATATTTCAACTGAATGGAGGAAAGTAATTGATATCATAAACAATAAGCAACAGATTCGTAAGGATCAGATTTGATATTTTTACTGTGGCATAGTTATAATGTCTCACTGCAAGCTGAAATCAATTAGCAGTATGTACAATGAAGCATAACTCTAGTTATCACAGAGATTATTATTATTATTACTATTAGTGCACCATTTTTCGATTAAATATTCACTGAGTTACACTATTTATTAGCTACTCACTCAGTGGCGGATTTAGCCTTAAAGGGACCAAGGACCCGAGGCGTTACACAGATTCTTGGGGCCTCAGGCGTCATAGATTTTTGTTGCCCCATTAATAATACGAGCTAGGAACACACAAACGAGCGTTTGATTTGATTCCTTGATTTTAAATTGTTCACTTTTTCTAAGAAGGTCTGGAACAATATGCAAAATATAAATATTCATTGTCATGTCGGGAACGCCGTGAGACAGTGGGCCCTTACAGACAAAGCTGATAGCAAAAATTATTTTTGGAATAAAAAGATTGTCAATAGACTTGAAAAAGCAAAGAAATAAGAGACTGGAGCAATATGTAAAATACGAATTTTTATTGTCATCTGGGGTCCTCCTGTCTTACGGGGCCCGAAGCGGCCGCCCCACCGCCTGTGCGTAAATCTGCCACTGTACTCACTATTAACTAGCTATTATTAAATTGTTAAAGTTGCTTCAAAGGTGTACTTAAATGTTGTCAAAATAAATATAATATTGAGGAATAGTGATTTTTTTCACATATTTATCCTTTCACAATAACTAGATGCATTTACTTCAAATTTAATTATCTCTCCATCTATAAGAAATTGTTTTCTATATTTTTCCCTTGTTATTTCTACCAGTTATATTGATTTATTCGATAAAATTTCCATGTTTGATTGAGTTACTGAATTTAAGAACAGATGTGATAGATTCCATTACATTCCGTCCATAATACAAAAACATGCTGACTGATCTGTGATGCTATCACAACCGGTAATGTTCAATTTAAAAACGTGCTTCATTTTATTTTTTAACGGGTTCTTTAGACTGCCATCTTTTGGTTGGTAGATTACCAAAACAGGTTTAGCTTTCATAGACATCTATTGATTACAGTGTGAATTTTGTATAATAGTAATCTATACCTAATTACTATTCGCTGCAAATTTGGTTTGACTCTCAACTAAGTGCAGTTATTGATAGAATGATTATCAGAATTTTGCGTATTTATTAACAAATTTACTGTTTATTATTGTTGTTTTTTGGAAGTAAGTAAGTAAATTAGTTTAATTAATTTAAGATTATTTCCTTTAAATATTACTGCAATCAATAAAACACTTACAAATTTATCTGTTCGATAATAATTAATTATTATAATAAATTCAAGATATAGCAATAATTTCAAGAAGAAATTGCAATAAACGGGAAAAATTAAATAGAAAAAAAATAGAAACAAATAAGTTAAGAGAGAATAATGTTTTAATGAATAATAGATAAATTGAAAATGGGAAATTTCCATAATTTTTATAGAAGAATAGAACATCAATTTTAAATTAAACAAAAATAATTGCAATACAACTTATTGTTAGCTAAATCTGTACTATAAATAGGATAAAGACTGTCCGAATTAAACAAAGCTCGAATTATAGAGGAATTAGTTACATACAAGATGGCCCATAGAAATATCTCTCCCTAAGGGCCTCTTCAAACGTAGTGGATTTGCGTATTTGCGATGAGAAATAATAAACAAACATCAAACTGGTGGGTATTGTTTATGTACATTTTTTTCGGGTATAATACAGATTGAAGTGGAACACATGTATTGAAAAGCAATCGTTAGGAAAGAAATGGAGAATAGAACAGAACAGACTCTATCTCTGCTTTCTAATACATCTACAGTAGAAA
Organism: Iselma pallidipennis; assembly: GCA_037464855.1. Lineage (NCBI taxonomy): Eukaryota > Metazoa > Arthropoda > Insecta > Coleoptera > Meloidae > Iselma > Iselma pallidipennis. The sequence goes on along the minus strand of JAZBHA010000311.1, from coordinate 79,255 downwards.
CTCGATTATCCGGACTAATTGTTGTCGTTAGGCATTCGGATAATCGAAAATCCGGATAATTGAATGTATGAAGAAAAGCGATTTTTATACATATGTACATATTATTATATAATACATAATGCTAGGTGTGTATTGAAAACAACAAAAACAAATCGAACTTACCAACAAAAATCAATGTTTGTTCAGAAATTTTTAAAAAATACATTTTCGTACGTACGTATGTACTTATAAAGCATACATATTTGATCGCGGTTGGCAGTCCGGATAATCGCGAATCCGTATAACTGAGGGCCGGATAATCGAGTTTCTACTGTATTTCACTTTACTCTGTTTTATACCGGAGAAAAGTATAAATAAACAATAACACCACTGTGATGTTTATTTGTTATTCCTCACCGCAAATACGCAAATCCACTACGTTTGGAGAGGCCCTAACTGTTACTGTGAAAATAAAGAATATATCGTTAACTACAACAATATCTACCTATAGTTAATTTTTCTTTTTCTAAGTCTGACAAAATAAAACACTTGGGATACGTTATTTTATATTTAAGGGAAAATACCGTATGGTCAAAAAAAACTCTCCTATCCAGATATCCGAGACATCTAGATCTGGACGATCCATACCATGGATGGATTATATCGAACAGAAGTTATATAATTTCTATCGTCATTTTTTATTTTAAATCGTTTTATTCTATTTGACGAAGAATATACAGTGAAACGTAAACGTGGAGCCTTTATTAAGCGGAAACTGTCTTTAGCGGAAAATTTTGGCGGTCCCCCAGGTTTTACTGTACCAGAATCTACTATTTTGCTAATACTACCTTTAATTCGGATCAAGTAGAGTCCGAATTAACCAGTAATATTTTATTGTAATTGTTATTTTGATTAAAATCTCGTATTTATAATTATAATGTATGTATTATATTCTTTTGTTGTTTTCAAGGCTATTAAAATGATAAAAAGATTAATGATTCATGTACATTACCACATCCACATTAATTATTGATGTATGTAGGTATAATGTTTTTTTTCCAGTTATCAACAAATTGAGGGCATTTGTACTGAATGTATAATATTTTTTTTTGGATTATAGTAGACGACAAGTCCATTAGAGTGGCCCTATCATAAATCGGATCATTATTTTGATAATTGTTGTCGTGTTTTTATTTTTGTAATATCCTTTAATTGTTTTTATGTTTGTCTCTAATTTTTAATTAACTATCGGCTATTTCAACATTAATTATCTACTATTATAGATAAAAAAATCATTAAATTTATAATTATCAAAATATTTTTTTATTGTCTTTATATCGGGTGTACAACGATATTTATGATTAACATAGGCTATGAACGAAAGAGACACGTCGTTGATTAGATCAATTGGCAATACAGTAGAAACTCGATAATCCGTACTAATTGCGACCCTAGCCGGTTCGGACTATGGATTTGTTTGAATTCATATAAGTAATGCTTGCAAAGTATAGTATAGTGGGGGACTGTAATAAGAATCAGTTGGATTCAAACACAACTCCATATCTTTATCTTTATCTTCATCTGGCTCTTTATGGATGTCGATGAAGAAATAGCAATTCAAGCGTCCTTACTCCTTAAAGATTTGTTTGCTCCGCCCAGCAAGCTAAGCGGGACATTTAAATCATATATCTATCCTTGTTCTTATCGCAAGTTTATATTCCTGTCATTTACTATGGTGAACTTATCTACTATTGGCCGAGTTTGCCAGCTGTAAATGGGTGGGGAGGAGATGGAGATGAAGATAAAAATGTGGATTTCGTTTGAATTGATTTTAATTGCCAAGCAACTCCTTAAAGATAAAGATGTAGACTTGAGTTTGAATCCAAATGAATATTACCTATTATTCCAAATCACCGCTGTTCGGATTACTGGAAATTCGGATTACCGTGTGTTCGGATTATGGAGTTTCTACTGTAATTATGAATCAAGCTACCGACCTACGTTCTCAGTCGCTTACCTATACTGTGACGTGAAATAGTGTTGTATACTCGGTATTTTTATTTAATAAATTTCAAAATCTCATTTTTTATCATAAATGAACTTTGAATGAGATCAAATGTCATCAAGTTTTCGTTCTTTTTGCAATAAACGTAACTTAGTTCCTTTTTCTTGCGTTTGATTGTAATTTATTCGAATAATAAACCTCGGTATGGTATTACTTAACAATTATCAAAGATTTGGGGGTCAATAAAAATATTTCGATGTTATTGGCAAATCTTCTGTATAGCAATATCAATAATTATTATCTAGGTATTTACAATTATATGCAATTATTTGATAATTATTTGTTATTAGAGTGTTTTTGCAGTAGATACGCTAAGGCGAACGTTGATGCTAGTCCTGTTAGAAATTACGTAGATATCATCGTTTGTTTTACGTTATACGCGTCACTGCTCTTTTCCTAACAAGATTTAGCGTTAACGTTCACCTTAACGTATGTAGGTACTGTCGAAATTTCATTTCTATATTGCACTTAATACCCGTAATAACAATGAATTAGAAAAAGCGGTTGTCATCGTTAACGAGGACTATTTTGATAGTTTAACGGTATTCTTTCTGCTAGTCTTCGTGGACTGTCTTCTGTTCACCCATTTTCAGTTGACAATCTCGGTTAATACTACACTAATAAAGGATAGAGGTAGAAATTTCCGGTGGTCTTTAGATTTGATTTAAACATCCTCATTTAGAGTTTTGATTACTTTCTGAGCGGAGCAATAAGTCGACGAAGACTATGTATAGAATACCAAAGTTCTAGTTGACATTCAACACCGACAGATAATAGTGGGTCACGTGTATGTTACGGAAAATATTGACACACAATTCCACACTCGATTATCCGGATTTTTCATTGCTAATCTAATAGAACAGTACTACCAATATAACTATAATATGTATTAAGTCTGTGGTGATGGTGGTTTCCTTGGTCACACCATATAAAACGACACACGACCGCCTTATCATTTGGGGCGCCAAATCACGATACTTTCCCTTGATTTGGTTCTTTTGATTAATGTTTTTCAAATATTTCGATTTTAGGGGTCATAATATAATAGTGAAAACCTTTTTTGCACAGGGGCGCCTACTAGGCACCTGGCGGCACCGGTACCACAATTTTAAATACTTGTAAATAAAATAAAAATTCTGAAGCTTATCATCACTATCATTTAAAAAAATAATAATAATCTAATTTTCAAATCAGATATTCAATCATTTATGTACAATATTTACAAATTGAGACACTCTTGATTATATCGTTGTTATTCGACATTATTATTAGGTATACACGACTTTCATTGTTGCTATCATTTTGCTATATAAACTAGACCTAAGAGGCCCACCAACTAGTCAGTTAATACACACAATATCGTTCTGTTGTACCTACTACACAAAACAGGAACAACACATTAAACATTAACTTTAATACGTTATTATCTTTACGAAAAAAAGTGTACAATTATCTTCTTTGTTGTTCATCAAATTATTGGTGTTTATAGTAAATTTAGGTGTTTCCTGTTCTTGTTTTAATTTTATGGATGTGTATGTATGATTAAATGTTTAATAGAGGAGTTTTCTATTTCTTTTGAAACATGACTAAGGCAAAAAGTGCACAAAAACGCTATAAAAAGAAGCAGAAGATGATGAAACGTAGGTGCAATTTTGACTTATCCGGTAATTAGATGTGTAGTTTCTCAAATCTAATCCTTGTTTTTCAATTATTTAATAATCTTTCTTAACGCAACTCTATGTTTGACGTCAACTGCGTACCATAATAAAATTTTCCAAAACAATTTTTTGCACTATAAACATAAAATAACTAACAAAAAAAATAAAGTGTGTCGTCACGAATTAATTACTTAATAATAATAATTAGTAAGATAGGTATAGTTAGTTAAATTGAGTACCAAAGATTGTATTCTTTTTGATGAAAAATTTCAAAATAAAGGTCAGATAAGGTTCGTTGAACTTAATCACCGCTATACCCACATTTTTTCCTTTCTTGATCTTCATTAGAATTATTGAAATCATTGAGACAAATACGGATTTATTTTTTTTGATTAAAATTCTTGCGTTCTCTTTTGCAACAAAACAATTAGCAATAGATACGGAAATGCAACAACTTTCACTATTACGTTTAACAGTTTTCTGTATAATTATTCAAATCATTGCTCATATTTAAAGCTATAAGTGCTGATGATGGCTCCCCGTAGGTCGAAACCGGTCCAGTTGTAAACAATTCAAATTGCGGGCTATCTGTGGCCCAAGAGTGTTCTCTGTGCGCGCCGAATAAGATTTGTTCCCGTTTTTTTGACCCTTCAACAAAAAAGCTAGTTAACTCCCCCTTTGTTGATGAAAATAAGATAATAAAATATTTATAATTTTGATTTTTAGAATCGAAAATGATGGCTGACTACGAGGACGACTCGTCATCGTCATCAGGTGGTGAATTGACTCCAACACGCAAAAATACGAATAATCAATCTGTGGCGGCTACAAGTAATGCCCAACAAAATCCATCGATTCTATCGTCACTTCGGAGTGTATTGATTGTTATCAGTTCGGCATTGATTTGTTTTGCGGCAGCTAGAAATTCAATAACTTGGTAATATTGTTTGTTTTGAACTGTTGTGTTTGTCCTGATTGATAAATTTGATTGATTTGATAAAGGCATTGTCAACGATTCTGGGGTGCTTCTGGTGATTTTTGGCAAGCTCAATGGGATAAATTTCTGGATACAGTCGGTGAAGATCCATTCTATTTATGGGTGTATGGTTCAACGATTTTATCATTAGGTGTATATTGGTTGTTTGGTGGTATTTATACGTTATTAGATCTAACAAATAAACCATCGGCTTTAAGACGATATAAAATCCAACCCGGTACAAATGAACCAGTTGATACTAGTCGTTTAATGAAAGTTATATGGTGTGTTATATTTAATCAAATTATTGTTGGTATACCATCGGCAACATGTATGTATTGGGCAATGTTATGGAGAGGTTTTCCATCATTACGTGAACTACCAACATTCCATTGGGTATTATATGAATTAGCTGTTCATATATTAGTTGAAGAAGCAGCATTCTATTATTCACATCGATTATTACATAATCGTTATTTTTATAAAATTATCCATAAACAACATCATGAATGGACAGCACCAATTGCTGTTACTGCCGTTTATTGTCATCCAATTGAACATTTATTCTCAAATTTATTACCACCATTTTTGGGTGTCTTTATAATGGGCTCACATGTTGCTACAGCATGGTTATGGTTTACATTAGCATTATTATCAACATTAAATGCACATTCTGGTTATCATTTACCATTTTTCCCATCACCGGAAGCCCACGATTACCACCACTTAAAGTAAGTTCTCTAATTGATTCGTTTAATTGGAATTAATTCCAAAAAAAATTGTTTTAGATTCAATAATTGTTTCGGTGTTTTGGGTGTATTGGACCGTCTTCATGGTACTGATACGAATTTCCGTTCAACTCGAGCCTATACTCGTCATATAATGATGTTGAGCTTTATACCACCTAGAGAAGCTTTCCCTGAACCGAATCCATGCAAACACAAGCTTGGCAAACAATGAATAGTAGAAAATAATATATAATTAGTTTGAAAAACTTTACAGGGACACCCCAATTATGTTATCAAATATATTTTATCTCGTGCACACTATATTATATATATAATATTGATATTGTTAGGAGTAATTGAACACGTCCTGAATGTGACCAGGATTTATATATTTTAACAAAAATGGATAAAATCAATGTTAACAAAAAAAATTATTTGATTTGATTTTGCAAATGTGAGTATTTTTGTGTTTTAATTTTATGATATTTGTAGATAGAGTTAGTTTCAATAATGGAAGGATTTATATATTATTAACAAACACAATGTTGTTAATTAATTATTATTTATTTGGGCACAAATTTTAATTTGAATTTTTATGTGAAATCACTTTTCAACAGCAATGGTTTTCGGGAACAACAAGAATTCTGTTATTTAGGTAACAAAAAAAAACAACAACCAACATCTATCTAGAATTTAAGATGATGTTTTTTCCTATTATTCTCTGTACAGAGTGGACAAAAATAAGTGTAAATTTCTTCCATTCTTGATTGTTGGATTTAATTTTATGTCTTCTATTTGTGTAATTTGCTAAAAAAAAAAACGATGGATAACTTGTCTAGTGATTGAGAATGTGATGTGATGATGGAAGCTGTGTCTGGTTTTTATTATTTTGTCTGTTATTTAAGAAACTGAATGTTTATTGAGAGGGTTTTCTTTCACTGAAAAGACGCGTCTTGATAGGGTATTTCAATGGCTGTATTTTTACTATTTGTATTGTTTCAAATATAATATTATAGCAATAAAATTTAACTAACTGTATTCTTGTAGTTTACTTACAAAAAGTCACCTATATACACAAATCTGATTAATTAATACTTCTTCAATGTTTTCCGAATCAATGCTAATCGTTGTTTGTGTGCTTCGGTTGTTAAACTTCTCTTATACGGCCGTAATTCATCAGTACCAAAACCAGGTGTCCACATATTGTAATTTCGATTCAAAAATTGTTGTACATCTTTCACTTCAATTGTATTCACGTGACGATTTTTGGCAATTAATGCAGCACCATTTAGACAACGATCAACAAATTCATCAACATAATTTAAAATGATCTCTTCAACTTCATCTTCTAAATTTAATGTTGAATCTGTGTCACGAACTAGATCTTGTAAACGTTGTTTCGTTAATACTTGACCAGTTTCTGATGTTGTTGTTGTTGTTGTTGTTATTGGATTTGAGGATACTCCACTAATATTTGATTTGATTGCAGTATTAGTTGGTTGAACACCAACTAAATTACTATTGTTATTAGCCTGCATTGGAACGGTTTCAACAACAATTCCTGTTTTTATATCATTCGATGATTGATCAACTGTTGTTGGTTGGGCTGTTGTTAATGCTGTAGCTATAGGTATTGTATTATTTGTATTTACATTTGTCATAATACCATGTGGTATTGGTACTTGATTTATAACAATATTTTGTGGCTGTATTAAATTATTTGTTAAATTTGGTACGGACATTATAATCTCTGGAAAACAACTACGAAAATTGAGGTTAGATAAGCCGTATCAATATTTTAGGGGAATTACCTGATTTTCACGTAAACTAAATTAAATTCGAAGTATTATAGTTTTCACAAAACCATACAACATAGTCTTTATTTCAATAGATTCCAGAAAAATTAATAAAACTAATAATAACGGAGCACAAATGTAATTAACCTCCAACCGACCTGGAGAAAGTAATTAGTAATTTCACATTTGTAACGTTGGCAATACTTTCCGTAACACTTTTCAAAAATAATACAAAATTTCACGCAAAAAAAATTCGGCAAGCGTAAATTGTCGATTATACAAAGCATTATGAATAGCTGGTACTAAAAAAATGTAATAATTTTTTAAAATTTTCAATTAAAATATTGAATGATTGCATTTGGTGTAAATTGAATTTTGTGGTTGGTAGACGTGGATGTCTTTTTTGGGGAAAATAGGTTAGAAAACGATGAAAATTATTCAAATTGAATTTGTAATCAAAACTAAATTATATAATTTGTCTTTAGAATAACGTATAAAAATTCATTGTCTTAAAATTGGTGAGTTATTCTATTAATTATTTTCAAAATTAGGTTATGTTCATTCTAACCTCAATTATTGTTGTCAGATGAATGGCTAAAAACCGAAATTGGCACCATTCAAAATTTAGCGCTAAATTGCAGTATTAGAAATTAGAAGTTTAAATTATTTTTAACAACTTCATGTGAGTTTTTCACACCTACAACTACTATTGCAACCCTCCAATACGTTGATAATAAATTAACGCATAATCTTTTAATTTTTCCGGCCTATCCACATCCTGTTGACGGCGTACTTGATATAATTAACATTAATTTATTCAACTGGTGGTTAAAATTTATCATTAAGAAGCGATGTACCTGCTAGATAATGGACCGCATCAAAAAACAGAATGAAATTATTTTAAAATCAAACTTTCTCGTTTGAAACTTTAAAAATTGCCGCCAAATATTGCACATGCGCTCTGACCAGTACCTGTCACTGTTTTTATCCACACTTTTTTAGGTTATGTTTTGTTGACAGCAATGTCGTCGGCAATCATTAGAACATTAACAAAAAATACATTACCAGCACCAATTAGTCGTATTTATTGTAATAAATTACATTTATCAGCACCATTTCAAGCATGGACTAATGATAAGGAAGATAATGAGCCCAAAAAGTTTCTATCTTACAATAAAAAAATATATTCACCACAAGATCCAAATGAACCACCAAGACCTGCTGTAAGTCATACCAGTATTCTCGTTAATTTTATTAATAATCTAGGAAAAAATTACAGTTTATCTGCCATCAAAAATGCAACATAAAATACAGTCCATGGAAAATGTGGTATATTGCTTCATTTGTCCGTGGAATGAGTGTCGATGAGGCGTTAAGACAATTAAAATTTGTCGTTAAAAAAGGGGCTGTTTTTGTCCGTGAAACAATAGAAGAAGCACGTGAATTGGCTGTTAAAGAACATAATGTTGAGTTTGCCAGTAATCTATGGGTTGGTGAGTTTTCAATTTAAACATTTCCCTCTTTTAGATTGTTATTCTATTTCCAATAATCAATTCTAGCTGAGTCGTTTGTAACGAAAGGCACTGTTATTAAAGGCATCCGAAGGCATGCCCGTGGACGTCCAGGTTTCATTGAATATTTCCATTGTCATTATTTCGTTCGATTAGAAGAAGGTAAACCACCGAAACATTATTATCCATACAAAGTTCATGAACCTCATCAACAATTAGAAGATTGGTTGAAATCAATGCGAAAACGAAAAATTATTAATTCAATTTAAAGGTTTTTATATAAATAATTGATTAACAAAATATTAAGTACTACTAAATAGATAAGTTAATAATTCAGGTTTAGTCATTTCTCTTTTATATTTTTGAACCATTTCTTGAATTTTCAATCGTCGTCTAATATGAGGCGGTTGATAACTACAAAAAATCTCTATTTATACCGAAAAATCTCAAGTAAAGTCTATAGAATACCTATCAGAATCTAAACGTCTTCGTCTAGCCATGTTTAATGCAGTCTGACGAACTAGAGGCCCTAATGCCCGTCGACTCAATACCATTCCATCAGTCAACGGTGATGCTAAACCAACACGTCCAGTGGGTCCTTGTAAATGTACACGCAATAATCCTGTTGCCATTAGATGTAAATAAATCACTAGAACATCACTACTTTTCGGTGTTGTGCCTCGTTCTAATCCAGTCGTCATACAAGTCAATAAATCATCTAAATTGAAAAAATTGTAGAATTATGCAAATAAATTAAAATTCTCAATACCGATCGGTAAATTCAAATGATCTTCAAAACTTTCCAACCAAACAACCATAATTTTTGCATCTGTATGTGGATGAAGATTTGATCGATGACCGGAACGACGTGGTGGAATTGGTTGTTTATCTAATTCTAGACTTAAAGCTCGTTTCTCTTTACCACTTGTTTCTGATAAACTTCGTTCAAACCAATCTTTGAAAAAAAATTCACAAATAAATTACAAAAACAACTGATAATGAAAAACTTACAAGTTCCCATTGCACTATATGGTGTTTGTTCTGAATGGATTTCAACTGGTTTTAATATTGATGGAACAACAAAAGCAATTTCCGAACAAGCATCAGCCCAATATAATACTTGCGAACTACCATCATATAGATTCGAATTATCATTATTGGATGGTTCTTGTTGTATTAATTTCCAACTTGTTGAGATATGACCAGTCCAGCCTTTAAATATCAAATCTTTAATTGTACGAAATAATTATAAAAAAACCTATCAATTACCTGGGTGTTTATGTACTTTAACTGGCCAACCAAGTGTATGGATAAATTCAAAGAAATACGGTGATAAATTATTCTCATTACGTACATTATTAATAATATCGTTAGCATTACTTTGTTGAGATTTAACATAAAATATATGTACGGTATCGCATGTCCGTGGACTTAAATGATCTAAATGTGATAAATCTTTACAAAAATCCGGTGCACTACTATCTAATGCTGTTAATACTTTTCCACTACTAGTCGTATCATTATTATCAGCATCATCAATTAATGATAAAAGACCGAAATGTGATAGAAACAAACGTGCTGTTTGAAATTCATGACAAACAGGTGGTGGTGTACATTCTTGTGGTATAGTAGATGATTCAGTCGTTGATAAATTCTCTTCAATTACTATCTGTCTTTCAACTAATTCCGATAATATTTCCATTTCTTTACTAACTGTTTCATTACTTGCTATAACCGACTCTAGAGGTGGTATCGATTGATCTCTGTAATAATTTTTATTAATTAATTGGATTTAAGAGTTAAAAAAAATTGGGATAACTTACACTTTGCATGGAACAACACGATCAACACTATCCGGAAAATATTTCTGTTTAACTTGTGGACATATTGGTGTATCTTGCATAACAACTGGCCGGCCAGGATTTGGTGTATGAAATTTTGTACCAGATCGATGTCTTGGTAAATGTCTTAATTGCATACTCCATGCATGTCGTCCAAATGGTCCACGTATTAAAATTGTTACAGTCGGTTGTGGATCTTGATCATTACCTAATGGTTCTTCTAATAAACCTAACATAACTGATCCTTCAGTGACAAAATAACGAAAACGTTCAATAGCTTTTAATTGATCTGTACAATTTGTTGGCCATGAATTACAATGTTGTAATAATGATAATTCATCTAATAATGATGATATTGATTCAGGACCACATTCATTCGGGAAATAATCAACTTGTTCTAAGATATAGGTTAATAGATATTCAGCTGCATCACGAACACGTAGCGATGCCGGTTTCAATTCTTTATCGTCTTTCATTTTTATATCTTCACCGGGTTTTCCAACTGATTTCGTACCGGAAATACCCAATTCCGCCACTTCTAACACCTTTTATTCACAGAAAAAATTATTAGGATTATTAGGATTTCAGTGAAACACCGGTGGTTGTATTTTCTAGTTTTCTGGCGCCAACGTTTCGTCACCGTGTGGTAACTTCTTCAGGGTTTCAACTATTGTCTATTACTTTGAAAATATAACCACCGGTGGTGTTAATAATCAATCAACAAAAAAATTATTATTATTGAAAGAAAAACCACAAGACACTTACTGTTGTTAAACAATCTTTATCGCGAAGTAAGTAAGGATGTTCTAGAAGCCAAATTGAACAACACTGGAATGCTGCAACTATTGTTGAATGTAAATCTTTGGAGTGAGCCGGTGGTGGTCGAGAACATTGATAAACAATATAATCACAAAGCCATTTTACAGCTCTTTTACATTCCATTGCATCTAAAATTTATAAATAAACCCAAAAATTTCGTTGTAAATTAAATTAAACTACCTGTTAATTTCCGAGCTGCATTATTAAAAATTCAAATACAACATTTAAATTGTGTTATTTAAAAAAACAATGATAATTATTACCTGATTCTTTGATATGGATTCGTGCCAGTCCTGATAGGAGTTCTAATGCAGCTAGTGATACATTTAAATCGGTTTTCCATGATGATATCAATCTGTGACAAACTAGATAGGTGGCTCGTACGAATAGAGCATGGGCTGAATCTAAATTTATTTACAAAACAAAACAAATATATTATTAATTAGTTATTTTGATAATAAAATATGAATTATACCGTACATCGGACTCTCCTAGGTACATAGGCGAAAATAGTCCGGGATGGAATTGAGAACAGATATAGAGATTCTGTATAAGAGTAAGAGAGACACAAATTGGTGTGTTTAGGTAGAAGTTTACCTGTTCTGGACAATGAAGGAGCCCCTCCTTCACTTCTACCCAAACACACCAATTTTTGTCCCTGTTATCCTTATACAAAATCACTATATCTGTTCCCACTCCCGTCCCAGCCTCTTTTGGCCTAGGTACCTAGAGGATCCCGCTGTATGGTATATACACAAGACATACAAACATACCTATTGGTAATAAATCATATTCAGTGGTACCGTAATTATCTGGTGTTGATGAACGTTCACAGCTGCTAGCCATGCTCATAGTACTGGCAGTGTCCGAAACTACATAAGCCACAAAAAAAACAAAACAAGCACAAAATACAGAAAAAAAATCGCCAAATAATAATAATAATAACGGACAATAATAAAAAAAGCTTTACTTATGATACCAAATGATTGTTAATATTGAGGGTATTCACATATCCCTGCTATTGCCTTGTATTTGTACGCGTTCGTATAAATACTAGACACTTATAGTATCTATGACTTGTGAACGCCCCAACTGATAAGAGAGAGAAGGCACGCATGTCAGTTGCATTTGTTCACAGCTGCCAAAAATACCATGCCTCAACCCTACTCTCAAATACGAGACCTTGGCTATTTCCCCCACCTACTGGAATCGTGTAAATACGAGGTCTCGTAGAAATACAAGGGTATATGTGAATACCTCTATTATTTCTTTTTAGTTGGATAATTCAAAAATTAATTATTAAATCATGATATCATACCGGAACTCAATAGATTCGAGGGTGTTTCTGTGGGTGGTTGTGTAACTTGTTCAACTTTCTCATAAATCGATGAATCTTGAACACATAGAAATAAACTACCTAATAACATATGGGTATTTTGTGGATCACTTTCAATTTGTAATGCATTCATTACAAGATTCATTAGACGTGGTTTTAATTGGGCAAATGTTAACGGTTTATCAGTTGTCCCTACAAAAAATTGATAATAAATACAACAATAACAAGTAATAATTAAATATTTACCTGTATGGATAATATCTTTAATGATAGTATTTTGAAAATGTAACGGTAATACTAATATTGATGATAATAGATTGATAGAAGCACGTCGTAATTCAATTTTCGATATATTCGTATTTAATTTTAAATCTTTATCTGGTAAAACAATTTCTAATGCTGATATAAATGATGGTATTAATATACGTACACCATCTAAATCTAAACGAAATAGATCAGATGAATTCATTAATATTGCAATCATTGTATCACTACTACTACATTCACGTTGTTGATTAATTTTCAAACCATATTGTATCGATAAATAGAAACGTGCTAAATACACAGGTAAGATTTCTTCACCAGTTTTTTTCGCACACATTATACGACATAATGTACCTAATGCTTCAGCACGACCACTTGCATATTTATCAATTGTTAAATTTATTGGTAAATTTGTTAATTCATTCAATGAATTCGGTTGTGAATATGTTAATGAACTTTTATTATCGACGATAATTGAATTTGGACGTTTATTTTGATCACTTGATTGCTCTAAAATATGTTAAAAAAGTTTAATAAATTTTAAATATAGCGATATATCCAAATAAAAGTGTGGTCTGGAGGAGTACGAGAGCAAAAGAAATCACACAGATCATCTTCCTCTTCACAGGCTCCAATTCTGTGGAGATGTTTTCTTAGGCCACATTACTGGTAAGCCCTACCAGTAGAGGTGGTGCTACATGAGGGTCTAGGCCCAATCAGAAGTGCACTAGTGGCTCTTTTTGCCAAAAGGTCCGCTGGCACCCATTGTAAGGTAACCTTGTTATGTTTAGCAAGCACATGATCAAAGATTGCTAATATCTGTCATTCTTTTTGCTCTTATGATCCAACAGACCACACTTTTTTTGGATATAGCTGTATATATTTTTGTCCATACTTTGTGGTAAATCACAACCCAGGAAAGCAGCTTCAAATAACCATTCACCGAACAGATGTAAAATACTGTTGCATTTCGGACGACCTGGTGCTAATGGATTACGATTTTCACTACCAAATGAATTTAAAGCTAAAAAATCGATTAGTATTTTAATAAAAATTGGTAAAAAAATCTCAAAATTGTGTACATGAAACACTGGAAGTTGATGATGGTCCTGTATTTGATTGAGAATTTGCTTGTACCGCTGAACTTCTACTAGTTGTTAAACCAATTAGAGATGATTTTGGAATGCCTAAAGTAATTGCATAAATAATAATGATAATAATGATTATTTATATATGAATAATTTGAAAGAAAGACTAATTCTAACCCTTAGCAACAGAGGATGGTGCCACACTGAAACTTTTCGCTAAACGACGTTGTGTAGGAGGTGTAGGTGTAGGAGAATAAGTACTAGTTGTACTAATTATAGCAGTAGTAGTAACAGAATTGGTAGTAGTACTAGTAGAAGAGATTTGATTGTGTGTAGCTTCTTTAATTTTATCAGTACTTCCACCAGTTATCACACTATCCCACCAAATAGGATGTGCTATACCTGCACCAAGAAAGATAGGTAGACTAACAATAACAAACATGAGAAATAGAAGAGACAAAAACACACCTAGAAACGCATCAACTTGACTAGCTATGCCTTTTATAGCTTTCAAGAAAATTTGTGGTAAAGCTTGTAAACAGGGATGTTGACATGGATCATTCACACTATCTGTACTGATAGCAAATTGTAGAAATTTCTGTGTCTGACTGATAACCTACGAAAATTTGATTTACGATTAATTAAATAAACAATAGACGAAAAAAATTGAATAATTCACCTCTGGTTTTGTTAGACTGACAGGATTTCCGATAGTATTCAAAAAACGATACCAACTCTGTGCTATACAATCATTCGACATTCCTTGAACTATCAGATCATCATCCCCTAAAACATCCCCATAATAATAATAAAGAAAACATTTTTTTTTCTGAAAACTTTACCAATTTTCAATTCCGGAAATGACGGTCCATACATAAAACCCAACACTTTTGATGTTAACAACAAATTAACACGATTCCATTGTTCAATTAAAGCAACTCGATGTCGCCAATTCATACAACATTCTCTTAATGTTTTCCATAATGGTGGTGATGGAAAACATTGAGCACAAGCAATTAACCATACCTGTAAATGATTTATAATCGTTTTTTGCGATTATTTTTAATTAACAGAGAAATTTTGATTGATAAACCTCAAATAAAACACTAAGAACCCGTTCACAAAGTTGATCAGCAACATCATCTTTTACAGTTGGTGGTGATAATAATGTATCATTAATGGCTAATAGGAATAATAGTAGAGCTTCCCATGTTTCTCGTTCTAAAATTTTCGATTCGTGTGCAATTTGTTGGAGTGTCCTTAAAACACGATGACACAGCACAGCTTGTCGGTTAATTGTGTCAATACCTAATAACACATCAGAAATATATCAAATTTTAAGATTTAAGAATAAGAATACAATTAGAGAGAAGTTTATGGGACAAAAAAAAAAGTAATGAAATCATACCCAAATCCTGATACAAAAATGACCAGTCTTGTAAAGATTTTTTGTATTTAAAATAGAGTAATCATTGAATAATTAGATAATAATAATTACCTTCTCCTTTACGTGGTATAAACAAATAATGTAGATGACTGATAATTTTCCTTGCATAAATATTCGAGTCATCAACAATCGGTTTTGGAACGCAAATTTTCGGTGTTAATAATGCCGATAACCATTCACAATAAACATTGACACAATCTTTGATAGCTTCATGTTCTGATAATGGTAATGAAAGACCAAAACATAAAACTTCCATACACCATTGTACCTTTTTATAATTTAACCGATTATCAGTAAATTCGATTAAGTAATTTGGTTAACTTACTTCTCGATCTGTTGTTAAACAACTCGGTTCAGCTGGTTGTGTTATACCTAAGTTACTAGCAAGTTGTCGAACAACACCTAAAGTAACTTCTTTACTAGTTGGTAGATTGAATTTTTCTAAAACACTTTGACTGTCGTCATTTGAATTTTGTACAATTAAACTTAAAGAGGTCCATTCTGAATACATTCCTTTATTTTCGTGGTTTTCCTACAAACATTTTTATCAATAAACATATAAATATTGTTATTGTTGTTGTTATAATTTTATATGATTGACATACTTTCAAGTTCATACGATTAAATAATCCCAAATTCATAAGAACGTCTAATATTTATACTTTTAATGATTTACTGTAAATATAACGGCAATTACTTGCTGATATGAATAATTAATAAATTATTATTATTATTATTGTTGCTATTTTTTTGACAGCTGTTTACTTGCAATTTTTGACAGCTGTCAGACAGGCTAAAAACCGGAGCGGGCGCTTCTCAGCGCGCATGTGCTGCAATTGGCGCAAAATTTTAAAATGTTGATGTAACAAAATGAGTTGATTTTTGATTTTGAATTGATTTTTAGATGGAATTCATGAGACATTTAGTCATTAATTTAATAAATAACTGTTAATTAAACTAATTACGCCTCATTAATGGACTGTAGCTTGTATGCCAATTAAATTTATAAAACAGGTGTTGAAATGGTGGATGCGCCGGGAGAGAAACATCGACACACAGAGCTATAGTTTCATTCATAATCAACTTGGTAAAGTCACAATATAAGGAAAGTACATGTGAAATAGAAATAGACCAGACAAGGCACATTTCTAGTTATGGGCTTATAATGTGACTTTGCCGGTTAAAGTTGAATATAAAAACAATTGATTGAAAGCAGACTTGCTTTAGCATTTAACGACATTTAAGCTGAAGACACAATGATCCAGGAGCCTGACAGTGTACGTCGCTGAGACGGACCCTCAAAGAGCATATTAATCTTCAAGACACCAAATACTTGAATCCCTAGCTGTGAAGATACGCTTTTCCCAAATATTATGGAAAAAGAAAGCCGATTACGCAAATTGCTTGCTTTGTGCAATGTAGTTTTTTCCCTTTAGAAAAAAGAGCGTTTTGCAATATCTGCCTTTATGGTGCAAATTCTTTCAACATTAAAAGAAATTGTTTATGCGTAAATATTTATGATAACGATAACTTCTTGATAAAAAAAAATGAAACGCATATTGTGTAAACAACTTGTTCAGTGATTCTAGAAAGATTTAACGTTATCGTTAGCGTTAACGGATGATTTGTTAAAATTCTTCTCTTCCCTTTTTGTCTACAAACAGGAAAGAGAGAGTATAAGAGAGAATTAGTGAGTGATCTCCCCATGTAATTGCACCTTTATTTTGCTCTGGGGTTCTGAAAAATCTTATGTTACAAAATGGCAACATCGCCATTTGGAGAGCTACATTTAGAAACGTTTTATTCCGCTGTCATTTGGCTGTCAAATCTGACAGTAATTATTGAATTTGTTGTGACCTACTTTTTTGGTAATAAAATCGAGCCAAAAAAAAAACAGAAAATTATAAAAAATATTAGACTAACAAGTAAGTAAAAAGTAATCAAAACATTATAAAGACGTTCCTTGTCCTGTAAGTCTTATCGGTTTCATTTTAATTAATTAGTTATCGTCTGTTTTTTTTAAACTTAACCTACAAACGTTGTTATGTTTATTCCAATGTTATTGTTATTATTTTTATTATGATTATTATAAATTAATCGTAAGTAAATTTCCGAAATTTGTTATTTTTGATTACAGTGGATTTGAAATTATCAAGATGAATACATCAACATCTGATACATCACTTGAACACTTATCAGTAAATATGATCAATTTTTGATGTTGGTGCACCTTTATTGTTTGCATGTTAGTTCACTTACAATCACAAAAATGATATTTTCATCATTAATTAATCCGGAAGACTTAAATACAGAGGCGACAGGTGCTTATTGTAAGCATGGGGAGTTTAAAAACAATTTGGGGTCCCTATCAGAAAATACACAAATATAGGTACTAATGATGATGATAAAGAGTCGTTATAGAATAGAAGAGCACCAATTACAGTCCGCTCCTGTTTTTATAGGAAGTTTTCAGTATTAATACTAAAGAAAATATCATTTTTAAATTTCAGTTTTTATTATCTGTTCTTTTGTTAATGGAAATTTCCTGCACTATTTATCATAATTCCTAATCAAAGCACCAAATAGATATTCTTCCGCTCTTTTATTTGGTAATTTATTTCAACCCGTATCAGTTGCCATACAACAACATAAATCTTGTTACAATTCACTGTTTATTAAAAATAATTCCAAAAGTAAAGTAAAGAACGACAAAAAAATAACGACTATTGTTGCTAGTTGATCGAGAAATATCATCAGTTTTTTATTTTATTACAAATTTGTGTTAAAATTTTATTGAAAACGTGAACACGTGTTGATATCAAAATATTTCATATATTTTTATTTAAATGATAAAATATATAAACAAATATATATAGTAAAGTATATGTATATTATAAAATATATTGGTGGGGTGAGAGTCAACTAATTAATGCTAATTACAAAACTGTGCTGATCAGTTCTACGTTGGTCAGTAGTGGTTGCAAACTCAAACAAATTAAATAATCAACGAATTGGTTCAAAAGAAAAAAATTATTCAAGTTTCGATTCATTTCTTATCTCTGGGTTGTTGTTTATTTCAATCAATCAATCAATAAATAAATAAATAAATAAATAAAAATGAAGAACAATTATGGCACAATCAATGCACGAGGTGGTGTAAGTATTGTTTAGATAAAATTTTTAATAATTTCGGAAAAAAACTGTATCTTTTGGGGTGTCGTGTTTCGAGTTTATAAATGGGCGGTAATGTGGTGCTATATAGGAAAATTTCCAATTGTCAGTTTTATCAGTTAATAACTGAAAACATGTGTTATCATCGTGTGAATATACATATTTTAATTGATAAGGATTTTTTGGTAAATTTCTATCTGTATGGAATTGTCTCTTTTGCCCTCAAAAATATTTCGAAAAATTATGTGATACGAAATTTTTCAGTGCGTAAATTCCTCAATTTCTCCTTCAAAAATTTTACTAATATTTTGTTATTATTGAGAGATGATGAAAATTTGAATGTAATCGCAATATTTCAAATTGATTCATTAATAAAAATTCTTTTAATGATAACCCGAAAAATTGTTGATTTCTTTGTTTCATAGAAGTATTATAAAAACAACATTTTTATATTCACGTGTTTCAAACACATATACTTATCATTTTTGGAAAACGGTTTCGGTTCATATCAAAAGAATGTATAAAAACATATAATGCAATTAATAATAAAAAGAATGCTTTCATTTAATTGTCCAAAGTTTAATGGAAATATTTTCGAATTCAGTTTATAAAGGAAATTTTCCGTTTTCAGTTGAACGTTCTCAATTTTTAATTAATTATTTATCAATTTCAATAATAATAATAATATTGATAATATGGAATATTTCTTGATAGGAAGTATATCAAACGAAATTTTTTTACAGTTGATTGAAATTTATGCAATAACGCGCTATTTATCAAATTTTTATCATACATACATATATCATTGACTCTTTTAATAAGAAACGTGCTTTAATCATTTTAATTGCACATCTGTTTTTCATTATTATTATTATTAGTCTCTCTTCTTATCAATTATCAGTTTACCATTTTCAAAGCTTGACATCATCTTTTTTATTATTTATTATGTATTATTTTTTCTTCATCTTCTTGGATCGATATTTGTTTATGTTTTTGTCTTGTTCAGCTGTGTTCCATCATCATTATTTTAGATTTTTATTTAAAAATTGATAAACGACAGGAAATTTCCTTAGTGTATTAAATATTATTCCAAACCATTACGTCAATAATTCTTATCAGATAATGTTTAATTATCCTTTATGCCTTTCGATTATCTACCTTTATAGGTTTTATTTGTATATAGTTTCACTACAATATGTTCCTAAAAGTTGGAAAATTTCTTAATTATAATAATTAGTAAAAATCATTGTTTGATTTATTGCAGGAGTCAAAGGTGTTACTGCCTAAAAACGCAAAAGATGAAAAGCTACGTTTATTGGATAATGAGTATATTAATCAAACAACAACAACAACACCAGCAGCTGGTGCAACGGCTGTTGATATGGACAATTTGGTATCAAATGATGATGATAATACAAATGAGAATCCAATGCTTAAACGTGATTTGGAACATCCAACATCAAATTTCGATACAATGATCCATTTATTGAAAGGTAATGTTGGTACTGGTATATTAGCAATGCCGGATGCTTTCCGTAATGCTGGATGGGTAATTGGTTTATTTGGTACATTATTAATGGGTTTTATCTGTACACATTGTATGCATATGTTAGTTGGTTGTTCACATGAATTATGTAAACGTACCCAGAGACCATCAATGAGTTTTTCGGAAGTTGTTGAAAATGCATTCCGTACCGGGCCTGAACCTATACAGAAATACAGCAATATTGCAAAGTAAATAATAATAATAATAATAATAATAATAAAAGTATAATTAATAATAATAATAATGTTTTAGGTCTGTTATCAATGTTTTTTTGTGTATAACACAACTTGGTTTCTGTTGTGTTTATTTTGTTTTCGTTGCTGCCAATCTACATGATGTTATTAAACATTATTTTTTCGATATTAGTGTCCATTGGTATTTATTAATGTTATTGGTTCCAATGATTCTATTGAATTTTGTGAAAAGTTTAAAATATCTAACACCAGCTTCCCTATTTGCATCAATATTAACATGTACTGGTTTAGTGATAACATTTATTTATATGTTACAAGATCTACCGAATACAAGTACTATACATGCATTTGCACCGATTGCCCAACTTCCTTTATATTTTGGTACGGCAATTTATGCATTCGAAGGTATAGGAGTGGTAAGTTTTAATTTATTGATTGATTGTTTGTATTTTTATTAATAAATTTGTTTAATAGGTTTTACCTTTGGAAAACAATATGAAATCGCCCCAAGATTTCGGAGGTTGGACTGGTGTTCTAAATACTGGTATGGTGATTGTTGCTGTTCTATATACAGCAGTTGGTTTTTTCGGTTATTTGAAGTATGGTGATAGTGCTGTTTTGGGTAGTGTAACGCTTTTGTTGCCTCCAGATGAATTGTAAGTATTGCATTTTTGTTTTTAATTTAAAAAAAACGGATTTAAATTAAATTTGCCGGCCTCGACTGGGGGTTGAACCTAGGACCTCTCAATGTTGCGTCGAGTGAGAGGTCCTGGGTTCAACCCCCAGTCGAGGCCGGCAAATGTTTCTATAGGTATATATTAATTGTATAATTTGGTTTGTAATTGTAGGGCAGCCCAATCGGTCCGTTTAATGATGGCAATTGCAATCTTCCTCTCGTATAGTTTACAATTTTATGTACCATTTAATATAATGTGGCCACATATACAAAAATATTTCCATACCGAAAAATCATTACGTTTAGCTGAACATACAACACGTACAATATTAGTATTTATAACATTTGCATTAGCTGTTGCTATACCAAATCTAGGTGCTGTTATATCATTAGTTGGTGCATTTAGTAGTTCAGCATTAGCATTAATCTTTCCACCGATAATTGAAATTATAACATTTTGGCCAAATAAATTAGGACGTAACAGTTGGATATTATGGAAGAATCTAATGATAATATTGTTTGGTTTTAGTGGATTTTTTGTCGGTTCATATGTTAGTTTATTAAATATTATATCAAAATAATAATAATATTGATAGGAGGAGGACAGGACAATAATGAAATGACAATAATTTTATTAATATTCCTCGACCAGATTTATGTATGCAAGTATACTAGATGTTGTTGTTGTTGTACTTATTTATCGAAATTCATATTTTATTGCTTATAAAACGTATGTGTTCCCATAAAATAACAAGACAATAATTATTTTTTTTTTATATATTATTATAGCTATTTAAATTTATATTATATAGTTTTTTTCCTATTTTATTACTGTTATGAATGTTAGTATTATATGATAGATTTATTTGATTGAGATGACTTGAAAAATTGACTCAATTTTTATGTGCTGTGATATAATCAGATGAAAATAGTCTGTATTTATGAAAAAATTTTCAACTGAATATATCCTTAACTATAGTTTATCCAGTATTGTACAAATTTTTTTAATTATTTATCTTGCTTCTCTGTTTTTTTTTTGTTAAGTTATATCTGAAAAAAAAATATATTTTAATTAAACGATAATTGTTGTTGTTGAAATCAATTTATTAAAAAATCCAAGTATTCCAACTGAAAACAACAGGAACTACAAGTTATAAACAAAGAAGATTCTTATTAAAATAAAAATGGAACAAAAATTTTGAACGGTAAAGAAAAACAACAGTTTTAAAATCAATTGACAAAAGGCACTTCACAAATATTAAAAAAATAATAATAATAATAAAACCAAATAATAAAAAGGGGGGCGGTAAATAAACCAAAAAAAGTAAATACAGTAATAAAAAAGTTATTATTATTCTGGATATTAATCAACAACAATTATGTTGTTGATTTCAATAATTCATAAGTCAACATACATAATGTTTTAAATTTAATTATTGTACCATTCTGGCAAGCTTTTGTCAAATTATGACTTAAATCAAATGGATCTTGTATACAAAATGGTGATAATGCACGGAATTGTTCAGCATCTTCTATTGTTTGGATTTTTCTTATATAAGTGTTCATTTCAATTGGTAATCGTTCATTTGGTTGGTCACAGAATGACATTTTTGGAATTGTTTGACCCAACAATGGACATACAACCTAGTTTTTGAATAAGAAAAAGAAAACATATAGGGACTTCTAAATAACACAATATTATTGTACAATAATATTTTACTATACTATTGAATAAATCGGTCAAATATTTGTGCAATGTTCACAAGTCAGTTGCGATTCAGCGAGTCTAACCACGTACTCTAAATAAATAAATATTGACAATATGCAATTGCCTCTTACGACCAATACTTTTTTTAATTTCAACGATATTTGAATGAGAAACACGAAGAAATTGCGAAATAAGGCCATTTTGGCACGACTTCCCTACTAAAAACTCAAGAAAATGCAATAGTAAGCCAAATCTCAACGATATTGTCAATAATAGTTGTCAGACGATCAATATTTATTGTCAATATTAAAAATTAAAAATTTTTTGGTTTTCATCAAATCACTTCATCAATAATTTAAATAAATATTGACAATACTGCAATTATCTTACGTCTTACACGATCAATATTTATTGGCAATATATTCAGTTTTGGGTTGGCATTCAACTATTCAACGATATTGTCAATATCGCTGATGTTCAAAATACCCAACCAAGAAAATGCAATAGAAAGCCAAATTTCAACGATATTGACAATAATAGTTGTCAGACGATCAATATTTATTGTCAATCTTAAAAAATATTTTGGTTTCATCAAATTCCATCATCAATAATTTAAATATTGACAATACTGCAATTGCCTTATACGATCAATACTTATTGATAATATATCCAGCTTCAGGTTGTCAATATCGTTGATGTCCAAAACACCCAATCATTCTACTTAATTTGGACGAAAAAACGAGAAAAAACCGGCAAAATAAGGCCGTTTCGGCACGACTTCCCCTACGAAATATTCAAGAAAACCCAACAGAATTGTAACGATACTCTCAATAACAGCTGCCAGACGATCATTATCACTTCATCATATCTTAAATATTGACAATATTGCAGTATTGACCCTTCTAAGACTAGTGGAAATTGCACAAGACCACCCAAAGACTACACAATATTCCCCGATTGTACAATATATTCCAAAGTGTTTTCCATTTACTAAATCACATCGCACAACTTTTCAATATGAGGCTTAGACATTCAATATTATTGTACAATAATAATGTAGGTCTATGGGCCGTTTTAGAAATATGTGTAAAGCAAATAAAATCACTTACATCATTTGCATAATTAAAATTCGCAAAATAGTAAAAGAAATCTTGTAATAATTGTTTCATACTTGATGTGTACGGTTTAATGAATTCTTTCATTCTTTCAACAGGTACTGTATAACTGATTGTTTCCCAGCCTAAAATTTTACATTATTTTTAGACGTTTTTCCTAATTATCATCAAATTATCCTTTATTACCATCAATAATTGTTGACGGATTTGGATTAAATTCACGTAAAACCTTAACTGGTAACAAATGACCAGATAGTTGTAAATAGAAGATTGCCATTAAAGCAAATGCATAATTTGTTATATATTCATTTAAATTACAGAGATCTGACCATTTTTTTAATAATAAAATGAATGGTTGTGTTACTGGTTGAAGTTCCATACAAAATCTAAAATTAAACAATTATTCCAAATTATAAATAATTATTGGTTTGTTAGAAGAAAAACCTTAGAAATTTCGTATTCTCCACACCTAAACCATGTCTGAATGAAATATCACAATCAAGATGAGTAAAATAATGATGTAATTTTATAATTGGTGTTCTAGCACCTGGAATTGGTAGAACTGAATGGAAATCTTCTTTAAATACTTTTAGAATTTTCGCTGTTTTTATAACAATAGCTTCTTGACTATCAGGATCTTGTTTTATATTACCTGTATACATATCACCAATATCCAAGAAGACATCCAAATCACTATTCTATAATAAAATAATAATAATAATAATAATAATTGAAGAAATTCAATTAAATTCACTCTTACATTATTACCAGTTCCTGAAATTCTGGAACCAAAAACATATGCTTTACAATTTGGATACAATTTATTTAAGGCTTTCTCTAAATCATCACAACACTCTCTCATACGATCTTTACATTCTAAAACTTGATTAGCTTCTGTAACTAAACGTTTACCTTCTAGTTCGATAAAAGATTCCGATCTAAATAACCGTTTGAGAGAATATGGTAACTTTATTTCCGCTGAAAAAAGAAATCATTCGTTAGATCTTTGGAGAAGAGACAAACTGCAGAAAAACTAGTAAAATATGAGTCACACACGTTTAAACAGACATTTTGCCAAATATTGATATTTTAGACTTGATCTCAGAATGAGAGTTTCCAGGGCGGCCAGCAGCTTAAGCCCCCCAAATACCTGGCCTCGCTGCTAGTAGCCCTAGAAAATAAGACAGAAACCAACCTTTCTTTCTGCCAGTTCTAGAAACTGATGCTAAATGCCGATCAACAGACATATCATCACCAAATAAAACTAATAGACATGTTCGACATTCATAGAATGTGAAACGTGCTTGTCTAGCAGGTGAGATGATTGCATGTCTAGAAATTAACAAAAAATAATAAAAAAAATCTATATATTTATAAAGACATTACCTATTGGGACCTTGGGTGAAATGATTATCCCAATTGTCTTCTGTATCACAATAAACATGACAAATTTCACAAAAATACTTGTAATTCTTCCCATTAACATTAGCTAATAATTTATGTGTATTTGAACGTATATGTATTTTAATTGTTGTTAATTCACATGTCAATTGTTCATTACATAAATTACATAAAACTGAATTATTGGTTTTTCTTAAAAATTTCTCATGTTGTACAAATCTATCTGGTAATATTATATGACCATCTTTAGTGAAATTCAATTCAGATTTCACCACACAACAATAAGGTAATACTGTAATTTTATAAAATTAATCATTTATTTATTGAATTTGTTGATTATTTGCAATAATTACCCGGTGGTTTCTTGTCGTTTTTCACGTTCTTCGGTGCTGTTGTTGTTGTTGTTGATGTTGTCGGTGTTGTTGAAACCGATAAATACCCATTAACATTCTCATCATTTTTACAATAAACACTCATTTGTACATCAACCAAATATAAACCAAAATTACGTCCTTCAACTGAACTAATCCATTTAATCAATTTTGTTTTATGTTCAACATTTTTTACATGTTGAATAGCATGTTCATATAATACAGTCTCATTACATAAATGACACCACATTGAACTAGTTGGATTATATTGTGGATAGAAATAGACTTGATGTGTTTGTAATTGGAAATCTTGTCCTTTCCAGAAATCATGGTATTTTTTTAAAATTTTAACATTTATTGCCATCGATGCATATTTTAAATGTTTATGTCCATTTATATGATTCTTTAATATATATGGTGATACTTTATTGTTCTTGGATTTGGTCATTAATTGACATGGACATAAGAGACATGCAGCACGATTTATACCTGATCGTTGGACAGTATATTCAGATAATTTATCAAAACTTCTTGCTGTTGCCATCAATGTTTCCGGATAATAATGAGTTTCAATAGCTGGATCATATTTTATGATAAAATTAAATCTGAAATCATTGATACCTGGTGGTGGTGGTGGTGGTGGCTTATCATTATTTATACTTAATGTACTGGAACTAACACTATTCGTTCGAAGTTTTACGTCATTTATTAACGCTTTTGGTACTATTGTTGTTGTTGTATCGATATTATCAATGGTGTTATCATTACTTAGACTTTCTGATAAGATTTCTTCACAATGTTCATGTTTTTGTATACAATCCCAGAAATTTCTATTAGGACCTATTATCATTTTAAAATTACAATGATTACATTTAAATCTATATTGATGTTTTGTTGCTGTCTTATCAATTTCATGTATCGCTGATTGTATACTTTTTTTCAAATTCAACAATAGAAATAAATATACGTCTTTATCAATTTTCTCTTTTAATAAATTTATACGTAATGTACTATTACACCAATTTGTAAATTCTTCAATTCTTTGTTTCATATTATCAATTGATAATAGACCATTGTAATTTGTTTGTAGATATGATTTCGTTTCGAAATTATCAATTATCCTTGATGGATCACATGTATTTAAGGAAATACCAAATTCTGTATGTTTAGACATATTTTTTCTTCTTTTATATGGGTATTCAAATTTTGAATATTTAATATTTAAACATTACTTTAATATAATCACAAAAATTTAATTTGTTAATGATAACAATGATAATAAATACGGCACAAGCACGAATGTTCATAACCAAAGTCCGCCATTACAAAATAATCAATTCTACCAACCATATCTGATCAAATATCACTAAAGAACTAAAGAAACTAAGGGAGAAATGTAACCAGAGTCTAGCTATCAGATGATGCAGAAATGTTCGTAACCACTCGGTTATAAAGAGTGTACCACGATATTTCTCCTCGGAGTAGGCCATGACTTGTGAACGTAGTGCCGTAGCTTGGTCCGACCGCGTGTCGGTAATGCAGATCTCACGATTA
>JAZBHA010000311.1:0-41068 GCA_037464855.1 Iselma pallidipennis | reverse complement strand
TGGAAAATAGTATTTAAAATCGGCTATTGATAGATACTAGAGTGTATTAATGGCGTAATTTGAGGTGTGGTCAACCGGAAAAGAGTTCAAATTGTGTTTCTATTTACTTGCATTTGAACCAGATGTATATATAAATATATCATCTAATATAATAGTGGAGCAATTCACAGTTTTTGACAGGTAATTTGTTTTATAGATTTAGTGCATTACGAAATGCAAAGTTTCCTATCATTTTTCATCGTCTTTTATTAAAAAAAAAATAAAAAAATAATGAAAAATTTCATTATCATTATTATATAAAAATTATTATTACAAAATCGATTAATTGATTCTATATGAGGAAATATAAAAATAACGGGTCCTATTATCTATATATTATAGATTTGTATGATTGATTTTAGTTGTTAGTCGTATTGTTAAATGTCGATCGTTTTTTATTTAACAATAGGATACCTATATACCAATATAACAGACATAAATCCTCAAATTTGTTATACAAGAGGGAAAGACGTGTTGTATTTCGAAATTCGGAAGGTTACCGGATTTATTATGATTATAAAGTGAAATAATGTCTGTCTGGGACGATATTATTGTGTTAAGAAACCGAAGTTTTCACATATATTTCCAAAAAAAATTAAATAATTGCCACATTATTTAAATTAAGAAATGAATATTTAATTGGTTTAATTAATTGGAATTTTAAAAGAAATTTTTGGTCGTCGTTTTTATAGCTTCTTTATGCTATTTTTTATTGTATAGTTTCTATCAGATCTGATTTTCCCCCATTTTCTTCCATTTTAAGCTTTTCTTTTGAAACTATTCTATTCCATATTTAATTACTATTACATGTTATAGTTTCTTCATCTTTTTTTCCTCAAATTTCGTTTACATTCACTTCTTCATTATCGTCTTCTTAAAAATTTGTCAGTTTGTCCTAGGGACAATATTTCCTTAGAATTACAACATCTTGACGTGTTTATTGATTGAGTATTTGGATATTGCTACATTTTAATGAAGAAATTGTTCTTTTCTTCCATTTTTCTTCAAATATCTGTATAGTAATCGTCCAAGTTAAGAAGAACCAACAAATCGGTGCATATCTTAAATACTTGCACACAACGTAAGGATTTGTGCTTTTCGTTGCAGTAATGACATGAAAAATGTCTAAATAAAGGTTCAATAAGGGCACATCACTGCTATTTGTAGGTTCTGAGGGCGCAAATCTCTGCTTGCATTGCCGCTCGAAGTTCTTCTTAATGTGGACCGGTTATATCCAATTTAGCTACTTATTTAGTATTTATTTATTTATTTTTGTTATTAATTGCTATAAAGAAAGGCACCTCTCACTGGCAACGAGTCACCGTATTTACTCTTGTTCCCATTAATCAATTCTTTTTAATTTTTTTTCCCCCGTTTCTTGTGACAGAAGGCCTTCACAGTGTCTTTTTAATGTAAATCATAATTGAATTCAAATCCCAATCAAAACAGAATAAATTTCGATTAAAACTGTTTTATTATGACCGGTTTCTGGTAGTGTTGTCCATCTTCAGATGCACCACACAAAGTTTATCATCTGTGTCGTGCAGCTGACGATGGACAACACTACCAGAAACCGGTCATACAAAAACAGTTTTAAATTAAAACAATAAGGTTTGACTTCTATTGTAGATTTAATATTAATAGTTATTACAAAACCTCATTAATTCGAATTTATTGTGGGAGACAACCGTCTGGATTAGAAGAAGTCCAGATTAATGCAAGTAATTAAACGAACTGTCGATTTTCTTTTATGAACTTTGTAACTTTTGTCTTCAAAATTGTAGCTCAGATTAACCAAAATTGCATTGTGATAGGAAAAAAGGTGTTTTCTGGTGAATTTTTACTAATTTAGCGCGATTTGTACTCAAGTCTCATTTCTTTAATAGCTAATTATTACGGCTTTCGTATAAGAGTCTTGATGAATTCCTTGATGTTTAATTAATTGAAATTAAGGAACGTGAAGCTTTTCCATGTGTAATTATCAATTAAAGTTGAATAATCAAAATGAAAAGTGTCGATTTTTATGATATTTCTGGGAATTCTACAGTTATGTCACGTAAAAAGTTACTAGACACGATAACAGATCTGTTTTATTAAATGTGTTATATCCAGAATTTTAAAAAATATGTCTCTTTAGAAATACTGATATATATGTTAAATAATTGATGTAATACATAGTTTTACAATTATTATATAACAACAGACATAAATAGAAACATTACTAATCTGTAAACTAGACGACAATTATGATATACGACTATCTATACTGTAATTTTTCCAATTTCCCTTTAAGATCCTTTTTTAGATTCAAACTATCTATAATCTAGATCCGATTAAATGGGCAATGGGCAACTAATTTAACAATTTTCTAAACGCAAAATCGATTAATCGAACACATTTAAATGCCAATTTAATGATTGTTGTTATAGGCACTGGAGGTGTGGTCCTCTACTATATTCGAACAGGAGTTTTATAAGCTGCTATAGTTCACATATAAAGAAAGGGAAAGTGATAAAACGTTGAAAAATAAAAAGATGTCCTAGATTCTGATGATTTCATTGACAATATCTTGCGATCTTTATTACTGTCACCTGTAAAGTGAAACCTTTTTTTTTTTTGTCTTGCTATGATTCTACCACTATACGAGTATGTTTCGTATATTTCTGGTATGTGTGTGTAAAACATGACACGCCAGTAATTATATTCATCAACGGGAAAAAATTTCTAAAATTAACAAAAAAAAAAGGTTGCAGTACATACGTGCTAGTAGCAATAACTTCATAATAGGATATGGAGAAATTTCATTTAATGCAAATATATTATCATTTAATAGTGGACTATAATTATAATTACAGGATTTAACGACAACAATTTTATATAAAAAGACGTCAAATCGAATTGATTTGTTATTATCGTAAAAAAGCGATAATAATACAATGAAGATTTTGGTAAGAATCACGTTTTTTTCCACTAATTTGTGTTTATTATTCAGATAATATTTCTAGGTGCTTCTGGTATTAGTAGCTATTTTTATTACGTTAACTAGTGGACTTTTTCATAAAAAACTAAAAATATTCAAGCACCACCATAAACCCGATTATACGCCACCACCAATTATCCATAATTTTTACGATGATGGTTTCTATTTCTATGAAACCTTTCCAGATTATTTCCACTATTTTTGGTAATATCAAGGAAAAGATAAGAAAACTCGGCGATTTTATTTGTATGTTTATTTGTCATTTAGCTAATTAACAATTAACAAATTTGTAAAAAAATGTGTGATTTTAATGTGTTATCAAAACATATACATATATGTATATTATATAATAAAGACTAGATTTTAGTAACAATATTAAATTAATATCAACTAGAAACATATGTATAAAATTAAATAAAAATCACAAAACAAAAGGCAAGTTTTAGTTAAATTTTTTAAATTAATTTCCGAACAAATTGGTCCACATTATTTTTGATTTTTGAATCATTTAACTATTTAACAATCATCAATATCTTCATAAATCGTATTTCTACGGGTACCGTCTTGATCTGAATGTATATCACCATTTGCGTCAAAATAAACTGTAGCACCCGATAATGTAGAATCTCGATTTTTATCTAAAAAGAAACGAGACTTAAAACTAGAAGTTATGTTGATATCATGTTCGGCAGTCGCTCTCGTTTCGACCGTTCTGGAACCCTGCGGTAACGTCGATGATGTCACAGTTACACCCTTTCCACCAAACGATTATGGTCTCTCCAAGTTTTGAACCATTTGAATTGATAGGGCGCTTATACTTCTATCGTCTAGAGGGTACTACTTGTTTTTGAGTATTGTATGTATCCTGAATAATGCTCAAGACAAGTAGCACCCTCTAGATGTTAGTAGCATAAGCGCCTTTTCAATTCAAATGGTTCAAAACATGGAGAGACCACTTCCCGCCTTAATCGTTTGGTGGAAAAAGTGAGACAATTTCCTACCGAAATGGAGGGCGTGCACGGGCCCCATAGGAGCCGTTCGACTACCATGACGTCTCCAGCGTAGGACTGGTTTAACGAGATGTCGGGAATTTGTCGCGGTAGTGCTAGATTTTATTAGACGAAGAGGAGGCGACCGCGCACAACACCAAACAAGCTATTTGCACAATTTGCTTTCTTGTTATACAATAGGATCGAGCGTATGCAGTGCGAAAAGACTCTAATCAGTTGGATTCAAACGCAACTCTACATCTTTATCTTCTTCTCACTCTTGAAGCTTTTGCTTGCTCCGCCCAGAAAGCTTAGCGGAACATTTAAATCATATATCTAGCCTTGTTCCTATCGCAAGTTTATATCCCTGTCCGTTACTATGTGAACTTACCTACTATTGTCCGAGTTTGCCAGCTACAAATGGGTGGGGAGAAGCTGAAGATGTGGATTTTCGTTTGAATTGATTTCAACTGCCAAGCAACTCCTTAGAGATAAAGATAAAGATGAAGAGTTGTATTTAAATCCAACTGAATATTTTCCAGTCCTATGATAGTCTAACCGGTAAACAATGTAAAGCTATTCTTAACCATTCGCTTAAATGCGATCAGAAGGAGCCCACTGATAACCAGAGTCGTAGTACTAACAGTAAAGGCTTTCTAGTTGAGTGGTGCCGACTGTAAATGGGTGAGGAGAAGCTGGAGATGTAGATTTGGTTTGAATTGATTTTAACTGCCAAGCAACTCCTTAGAGATAAAGATAAAGATGAAGAGTTGCGTTTGAATCCAACTGAATATTATCCAGTCCTATGATAGTCTAACCGGTAAACAATGTAAAGCTATTCTTAACCATTCGCTTAAATGCGATCAGAAGGAGCCCACTGATAATCAGAGTCGTAGTACTAACAGTAAAGGCTTTCTAGTTGAGTGGTTTTTAGGAAGAAAGCTCCAACTATAGTTCCAAAACTCCTAAGACCTTTTGGGCCTCACATATCTGAATGGCTATATCCTGATCCGTCTGAGAGCGACTGTCGAACATGGTGTCAAATCTTACATCTCCTCATGCGTAGTTTCGCCCGTTCTTGTTCATTCTTAATAATCGTTTCATTCGTTTGATACGCTTCCCGTTTGATTTGATCATTCAATTTTCTCGGTACATCCGGTATCATCCATTCAACAGCTGTTATAACAAAACTAACAACATTCTGATAAGCCACAATGAATGCTAATCTAGCAGCTAATATATGCCAATAGATTAATGGTCGTTTATATTTCATTTCAACATTTGGTGGATTACGAAATTCAGTATAACGACATATTGTAACATTTGTAGTGGGTGCTATTGGACCATAACCATTAGGAAAATCGTTGGTATCAAAATAGGCTAATGAAAAATTTAAAAAACCACGATCACTACCATCTGGACTAACATTTAACATATAAACTAATTTTGGTATAAAATGTGATGAGAATGCAATAATGAATGCATTCGATACAACTGAGATACGTCCAATTATTGCCATTATTGGTAACCATACACCAATATCTTTAACACGTTGCGGTACTGGACGACGGAAATATTTAATGAATTTCTTTGCATCTAAACGCATCTCTAACACATTATTGATTAATGCAAATAATGGTGCCAATGGAAATGCTGTCACGAAGATTGTCACAAAACCATACTGCAGAACTACAAGAATTCTAATTATTTTCAAATAATTCCAACAACAACACAAAAAAACTAACCCATTTCTAAATATTCATAAAATAAACTTTGCGATTGCAGATCGTTCAATTTATAATCTTCAGTCCATTGATTACAACAAATGATAATATCTTCATTATCAATCGATGCTTTTTTTAAACCAGTGGTTATTTTAAATGTGTTGTACATTTTTCGTAGAAGAGGCAATAAGATTTCCATTAATGAACTAATAGCTTGATTACCAATCATTATAATAGCCAGTTGCATTGTTAATTCCATTAAACAACCGCCAGGATCACACTGAAATTTATAATATTATATAGTTATTAAAAAATACCGAGCGTCCAAATGAAGTGATCCCCTGCCAGTTCGGACTAACTTTAGAGCGGAGCTACACTCCTTTTCGGTATCGGTGGCGCATGAGCACAGATCCCGACACGCTCTGCACCTGCGTAGCTACACTATTAAAGATAGTAGCTTTTCCTTTTCGGTACCGGTGGCGCATGCGCACAGATCCCGACACGCTCTGCACTTGCGTAGCTTTAAAGCATACTGGGAGGGGATCACTTTCATTTGGACACCGGGTATATTGATGATGGACTAACTTCTTCTTGTCGGAAACGGAAAATTCGATTGTATTTGGCTGGATAGCCGACAAATTTCCCTTTCAAAAAGGCAATATAACAAATTGACGAATAATAATTAACAAATTGGAACATATACATTTTTAATGCTAAACTATCATCATATTCAGTTTGTGTTCTATGTAATTCCATTTCAGTTAACCAAATTGCTAATCGATTATAAACGAAATTTAATATATTAATAGCTATTAAAGTGATAATACCAGCTGTACATGGTACAAAATAGATACGATAATTTGTTGAATAATCAAATATTGCATCCGATGTTATCAGTGACATCCGATAGATAACAATACCGAAAACAATACCTAATGCAATAAATATCCATATTAATACAATTGTAAAACTCAATATAATCGATGGTAATTTGACTTTCCAAAATGATACACTCGGTTCTTGTAATAATGTAACAATATTTAATTTTTTCTTTTCAGCATTATGTAAACGTATCAAATATTCAGGACGTGGTGGTTCAGCTTGTAAATCGAAACTAATTAAACCCCAACGATGTGCTATTTCGGCACTATAACGTTTCCATAATTCCAAATATAATATTGACCAAAATGACATGAATATAGCAAAAAATATTGTTGCCGGATTATCGATGAAATGTTGTATTTTTGCATATGTACAACCTTCATTCAATTGCCAATAATCACACAATCGATCACATCTCGGACACATAATAACATCTGAATTACATACATCATTACATAAATGATCAGTTTTTAATGTTGTTGCAGCATATATTAAACAAAATAAACCAATTATTGATGCTGGTATTAACATGTGTGTATAGAAACCTAACCAGGCGAAATATAATGCAAATTTTACACCAAAATAATCTTTTATCTCATCAATTGGTTGATATTTGGCCCATTTTGTTATTTGTGCCCATTCTTTAAATAATAAACGACGTTTTGAACCATCATTATATAAATCACCATCATGTAATGGATATGATGCTTTATACACGTTTTGTGATAATAATTGTTTGATACCTTTATCTTGATCTTCTGGACCGAATTTTTCACGTTCTAAAATATATGAAGCGATTGTGATACGTATACCTTCGGTGAAAAAATCGGGAGAATCCACATCGAATCTGTACAAGAAAAATCATTATAGAAGACTGCATACACAGCGTCCCACCGATCACTGCACACAATCACTACAACTCTACTCATGTCAGTTACAAAATTGAAATCGTCAGTGAAGAATAAACGCAGAAATTTGTGATAGGAATAAGGATAGATATACAGGTATGTTCAAATAAAAGTGTGGTCTTGAGGAGTACGAGACCAAAAGAAATGACAGGTATTAACAATCGCCCATACATGAATCGAAGCGAGATAGAAGCACTTCAAATGTTATGAATGGTAGTGGGACAATGCACATACCAACAGCGTCGATATCTTGCAAACCATAGCAGGGGACAATGGTAGAAGAGGAGTCGTATTTTTCTGTCTTGCTTCGATTCATATATCAGAGATTGCGAATATCTGTAATTTCTTTTGTTCTCGTGCTCCTTAAGACCACACTTCTATCTGGTGGATGATCTCATCTGTTTCTTTTATTGTTTAGTCGACGGGGATTGCGGACTGAATACCTCACGCCCTCACGCAAAGATGACAATGACGATGACTTTGCTCTGAATCGCATCGAATCATTCACAATGCTATTTCATCGATAAAAGCTGTAATAATGGTGGTTAATCGGTGGGACGCCCTATATAAATTTCTTGTTAATTTACAAATAATTCTTATCTCTACTAAATTCGGCAGTGAGTCGGTACTTTTTTTCAGGGAACTTCTTTGGATCCAGTCGTACAGAACAACAGTCTAATAATTTATTCATAGTAGTATTGAAAATATTTTGTTTAGGTGGTTGAAAACTATCCTAAAATTTGATTAACTATATTATTAGTTTGAGATAAATAATATGAGAATTACATCTTTGATAGGTAGTCTTAATTTAAGTATTTCAGCATATTGACAAAGTACTTCACGTGGTACATGAATTTTAACGAAATGTATCCGTTGATTCTCTTCATGTTCCAATATTAGACCACATTGTTCTAAATTCTTTTCAAATATATGCCTTTTATTAATATCACCCGGTTTATTGTGTTTATCATAAGCCAGAACGAAATCAACAATTAATTCACCATTTGTGAAATAACGCCAACGCTACAAACAAAAAAAAACGTATAAAAATACAGGGAG
The DNA here is from genome assembly GCA_037464855.1 of Iselma pallidipennis. Taxonomy (NCBI): domain Eukaryota; kingdom Metazoa; phylum Arthropoda; class Insecta; order Coleoptera; family Meloidae; genus Iselma; species Iselma pallidipennis. The sequence continues at coordinate 32,487 of JAZBHA010000311.1, read as the reverse complement.
ATAACATTAAAATTAAAAAAATACAGTAGAGCATAGATTATCCCGCATCAGAGCTTATGATAGATTACAATGAAATACCTTCCCAACTATATAACGCGTGGTCTACCAAATTTATAATCACGTAAGCGGACTCTACATGACGTATGTCGACACTTTACCGCTCACCACTAATCGGTCACATTAAGTTAGATTAATGTTAATTGTTAAATCGTTATATATTTAGATTGTTGTTATTAAAATATAAATATAGATGGCATTACTGTTCCAACTATCTGAACCATTACGCAAGCAAAGACATACGTTTTTCATGGCACACTTGATTATGAAATTTTATAGATCACACGTTATATACGAATGTAAACGTTCGATTATCTAGAAAAGGTGTGTGACATTAATTATTTCGGACCATCGAAACTCTACTGTATTCAGAAAAAAAAGTTGAGTAAGACCGGAAACCAAAGTTATAATAAAATTTTGATATAAAGTTAAATTTATAGAAATGATGTAATCGATTTTTTATAAAATTTTGATGTGACGCCAGGCATATGATTCAAATTAATTTACATTAGAATTGTGTGTTTGTTCTTTTCAATTTTCCAAAAAAATATATATATTTACGGTTACCTAGAAACCCAGTAGCAGTGTGGAAACAAGGTATAGAATAGTAGTAAAGTCCTCTCAAACATGCAGAGATTATTAATTGTTTTTTTAATTAACGTGCATGTGATAATCGTTTTTTTTTGTTTGTTTGTTTTCGATGAATACAATACCCTATCTCTCCACTGCTTGTATGTTTGTACAACTTTTTTTCTAGACTTTGTAGCCACCTTTTGTGTATTATTAGCTGTTGTTGTTGTTGATTCTTCACCATTTGAATCTAATGGTGCCAATTCCATTGTGTCTAAATCAATTGCTGAATGATAAACTGTATTAGTTGATACACTTAGATAATTTCGATTATTGAAACGTTTACGACTTGCTGTAGTTGATGTTGAATTAACTGAAATTGTGTCGAAAAAATCATCATCATCGTCCATTTCCCTACAAAAATAGAAAACGTTTTTGGTTTAAATACCCTATGAGGATTCATACTTTTAGCTAAATTAACAGAAATAAAGGGATTCTGAGAAGGGTGAGCGCATCAGAGTCGAGGTGAACAAACGTGAACTATACGTAAAGCTTTGGTAACTTTCAAATCTAGCTGCGTTCGGTGTTGGTACGGGGATTTAGGTACAACTAGGCCACGTGATGAAAAACCTACCAATCATAACAAACCGGTACGACGTAACCTCTGGCGGCACGTGCTCCGTTATTTCTTTAAAGCAATAGAGTTAACTCCTTTCGCCCCCAAAGCAGTACCCGAACACTTTGCAGTGCATTAGGGGTGTTGGGACAACGCAACTTCTGGAGAACCAAGACTTTACAAAAAAAAGACGTGTCAGTCCCGCTCCAGTGCGCGGAGTCGCTAATTGTTAATTGACCAAAACTGAGGTGAATTTCTCAATTTTGTACTGTCGAGCTATAATTTGTTTTACTGATCTACTAAAGATAGATTTCATCATTGATAGTTAAATTTAACTGCTGAATAAATAAATGCATTACATTACATAGATTACAATAACAAGATAAATTTTAATTGAAATTGGAGCAACGAGCCCTAAATTTCGAATAACTTTGACAGATAAAGAGGTTCGAAAAAACCTGACTCGATTCCAATCAAAAACATGTTTCTAGGGGATTCACATATGGGGGGTGTTTTCTTTCATAATTTCTTCCGATCTCTCCCTCTCACTCAATAAACAAAGAGGCAGGTATATCCTTCTCCTCTAGAAATAAAGAGAAAACTATGCGTCTTCTCTTTTTTTAGAGCAAGAAAGGTGGAAAGTCAGAAGAGAAAAATCTCACCATATATACGCACTCTTAAAAGTAGATTTTCCGATAGATTTCTGTTTGGAATTTTAAAATTATTTAGAAATATCAAAATCTGACCTTCGTTAATATTTGAATAAATATCGTTTTATTAAAAACCACAACGTCCAACCATTTATAAAATTTTTAGATAATTTTATTACGGCATTTTTCGTTACTTTCTGAAGTAGGCAGTTTTATATAAAGTAATGATTTATTGTAATTATCTATACATATATTAAAATAAATTTAACATACCTTAATTGTATTTAGATTATTATTTTTTTTTATATATATTATATCATAATATAATTATCGAAAACGACTAAAAACAACTGATCAAAGGATTATTATTACTGATTGTTATACTAGTAAATTATGGCGACAAGGACAAATTTCGTCATGTTTCTATACAAATTGATGTCTCTCACACTCAAATTTTTAAATATTTGTATACAAAAAAGCAAATCTAATTCGCGGTTTACCACACACACTTTCTTTCAGATTAAGTTCTATCCCTTTTTTTTGATAAATTATATTAAAAGTGTGTGAACAAAAATGATTACTGATTCATATTTACAACTTGTTCAAGGTTTGTTTTGATGTACTAGATGTTCAAAGTTGTAATTTTCCTATTTTTCTCATCAATATTCTATTATAATATTATAACTCAACTAATTGTCAGTTAAATCTCTACATACAGTTTGACCTATAAAATTTATAGTCACGATAAACGTATGTCCTCGTCTACGTATTGGTTCAGATCCAACTATATCACGATTTCAATTTTCTAACAGACAAGTCGATCCACAATAACCTAACTTAAGATGACAGGTCAGTAACGAAACGGGTAAGTGTAGACATACGTTCCTTACATCACTCACTTGACTATAAATTTTGTAGATCATACGGTAGGGTGAAAGATGTTGCGTCCTACCACATAGTAATTTGACTATAGGAGTCAATATTCACAAAATCTCTAAGGGCCACTTTCATAATGAATTGTAAGGCGACTTTAACGTGTAAAGTCACAGTCTAAGTTTAGTGCATGCGAACATTCAGGCAAAGTTGTGGACTTTGATTGTGACTTTGCAAAGTTAATGTGGGCATCAAGTGATTATAAAAATTCTTTTATCCAGGCTTCGCTTATCCGGATTCTTGATTATCTTTAGATCGTACAGTAGAGAGTACATATACAGAATATCCCAGCAAAAATAGCTCCGATTTATCATCTTTTACGTGTGACATCATGTATATTGCGAAAAAAACTATAACATTCCCACATTCGATTATCCGGATTTTTTGTTATCCATGCGAATAATCGAATTCTGGTTGTACAACAAAAATAATTTCATGTTCTATTGATTGAAATTATTTCAATAATAGGGATTTAAAACGTTCTACTATCTTTTGGAGGTAATTTTTACTTTTTTTGGTGATTTCTTAATGAAATTTTGACTAATTTCTTGACAAAAAAAAAAAGGATACATGCATGAACTTTGAATTGTTACGAAAATTTCCAAGTTTATAAAATACTGTCACTGTCACAAATTTTTATATTAAATGTGATAAGAAAACGGGTCTTGTACGTCACGGAAATAGTTAAAATGTTTTGCTTATTAGTAATTTGAATGACTTGAAAGAAAATTATGATTAATTTGTGAATCTAGAAAGAAACGAAAAACTATCAAAACAATAACAATTAATTGGAAAAAAATATAATAAAAATTGCTGTTTATCGGTAGTGGTGGTTTTTGATAAATTGGTGACTTCCTGGAGACATAATCAATAAAATAACCGTTTCACCATATGCGATAACTTGAAAAAACACCTGTTTTTTAGATGAAGAATAGAATTAACTTGTTGCTAGGGTGTGCATATAAGGGGAGATTTTTCTCTTCTAGCTTGTCCCTCGCTATTGGTACAAAAGAGACCTCTTTTTTTTTAGAAGACAGGAGAGAACAATCTCTCACTCAGTGAACTAATAAATGGAGCACTTTCAATGAGCTATCATATATAAAAGTCATTGATAATATTTAAGTGATCTTATGTAAGTTATCATTCATAAAGTTATCATATTTTTATAAGTAATAATTAGTAATAAATAAAAAAGACTAAGATAACTCAGCAACTCTTACCCTTGACTTATTTCGGAACGATTAGAGCTATTAGAAGAGACACAATAGTAAATAGTCAGTAAGAACTAACTAACTAATAAATCCTGTTTCATTTGAAGGACAATTAACAACATTGAACTTAAATTAAACTATCACCTTGCAAATGTGAATCTAATTAATCTAGCACACAAGATTAGACCTAAAAGCTCAATGTATCGTTTCTAAATACACATAAGACAAGATAAATTTTACAAATAAAAACCGTCGTGGAGGAGAAAATCGTCAATTCATTCTAGGTATACAGTAAAATTATGGAAATGTTTAGGTCACTAACGTTCGACTGTTGCCCCGTTTTCCGGTGACAGAATGTTAAAATACAATAGCATGTTAGGGTCAGAGCCGTAATTATCCTATGGACAGTGTGGCCCCAGCCACAGGCACCAGGCATAGATCTGGTAATATATATACATGGATCGAGCGTTGCCTATATGCGAACTGCCGCTTGATCAGTCCAACATCATGACTAGGCGGGGAGGGGGCAGGACTGGCAAGAATGTATTGACTGTAATGGGAGTAATACGGAAATTTTGATTTTTAAAGCAAAATTCCATCGGAAAAATATTGAAAACGATATTATTTTATGTTTCTGATTTTTTTTTTAATTATTGTGCATGTAAATTCCCAAAAAAATTTTTTTTATTGAATCCATGTTAATTTAATATTTTTTCCCGGACATTTGCGAATAGATAATAAATTTGTTAAAATTAAAATTATGATACCGTGAAAAAATCATAAATTTACCACTTATAAGGATACCGCTACGTAAAATTTGAATCTTTTGCCAGTCCTGCAACCCCCACTCTCTAAGTGATGTTGGAACTAGTCACCGTCGCTGTACGCTCGATCCATGTATATAGTAGATCCATGGCACCAGGTCTCTACAGGAGCTAAAGATTGGTTTGCGGACCTGATTATGGTAAAATCGCGACAATCACCCCCTGCAAAAGCAAATCAGCTAAAAAAATAGAAATGAAGGAGATGATCCTCTTTTTTACCGTGTATCTTCTGAAAATAAGGTGTAATTTTTATATTTAGTCATAGGCGCTAAAAGTTCTAGTTACGGCTCTGGTTGTGGCTCTTAATCTACTAAATATTGTAGCATTTTATTTTTCAATCTTATTAGAATTCAATAAAATAAAATGCTACAATTGAAATTAACGTAATAACTACATCAAGCAATTAATTAAACAACAATTATATGATTAATACCATTTTCCAATGAGTGCTAAGTGCAGTTTGATGCATTACATGCATGGTTGTGTGAATAATTTCTTTTTTGGTGATAAGGTGATGGACACTATATTATGTCATTATATATGATATTACTAATCACTTGTCACAATTATTTCACCTGTCGTCTTTTTTGTTTCGATTTATAAAATTGAAAAATTGTTATAAAACCTAACCACACAACTCTGGCACACTATTCTACAGATAAGTCATCGTTTAAAATTGTGTTGTGGGTTTCAAGGCAATTAAATTTATTATTATACTACGGATCAAAAAAGCGCAAGCGTTCTCTGATTGTGTGCGCAATAGAATCACCTGTATGGCAGGAAGATTTAAATTGATGACGGGGGGCTATCAAAAAGGCGCCTTTAAGGACTCCTGTAGCAGTAAAAAAATTTCGTTTTTCTACTATAATGAGGATTTCTAACAGGATCTTATCAGAATGTACACATATCACGTCTCAACGAAAAGTACCCATTGGATTGTAAAATATCTAATGGCTTTTAGGGTGCGTATACACGGAAAGATTTTCTCTCTTAACTTGCCCCTTCTTTTGTTAAAAAAAGAGACAATAGATAGTTTCCTCTTTATTAGCCACGAGAGAAAGGGAAAAGTTAGAAGAGAAAGACCTCTTCCCGTCTCTATGTATACGCAGCCTTAGAATTTATATTCCAGTGGAGAGACTTTCCTTATATCCCATTACGTTTCAGAGACACTCATGTTACTGTCTAGACGAGGTGACTATATTTTAGCGATATCTGTTTATAGTGTTTATTATTACATTGTGAAAATATTTCTTTATATAAGGGTTCATATACACGAGAAGGTTTTCCCTCCTCATCCCCCCCCTCCCCTGTTTAAGTGCGTCAAACTTATTTTTCATTGATTACGTAAATGTGTGAAACTACATTGCAAAGAAGAGGTTCAGCTTATATTGGACACCCTGGATCAGCAAAGAGTTTAACCTTTAAATGTAATAAAGCGTTGGGCTACTAATTCACCAAAATCTGCCCTACGACCAATTCAAACAAAATTTTCTCCTTCTGTTAGGAATTCTGCTTTTTTCTTTCTTCAGTCGACCATAATTCGTCGGATTCAGAGCAAAGTCATCGTCAACGTAGACTTTTTCGACAGTTGAACGGTATTCTGCCAGCAAATCTTCATGGACGATCCTCGCCCCATCCATTTACAGTTGAAAAGCCCGGCCCATAAGTATACCGACAGAGTAACAGTAAAGGATAGAGGTAGAAATAATGATAGATTGAACGATAAATCGAACAACTAATTGTATGGGAAGTTGAATCAATTTATCGTTCAATTTGGTTTCTAGTCTGACGCACCCTCAGTTTCGCATGTGTCGCTTTCCATGAAATGACATTACAACTTGACCGTGATCCAACCTCCAGTTTGATAGCTTGTATTGCACGGCCATATAATTTCTCGATTCAATTTATCGTACGATTTGCAAACACACAGTTCAATTTTAGATTCAACAATCCTGACAGCCTGAATTGTCCGATTTATCGTCCGATAAATTGGGTAGTGTGTGACCCGACTTAATTATTCTTTAGTTTCTTCGTGGACGGAGCAAAACAAATCGACGACGACGACTATGGTGCGAACACAGGGCCGGGCTAGCTTATTTTGGCATCGGGCAAAATTTGTAGGAAAAAAGAATCTGCTGAGCCTTCAATTGCTATTTGACCTCAGGGAGATCTTTTCATATCCCCCGTCCAGTCCGGCCCTGGCAGAATACCAAAGTGCTCGTTACCGTTCAACACAGTGTTGGCGTAATAGAGTAATAGAAGTAAACAAGACAGGGGCGGCGCCAAAATTTGGGTAATTTTCTCGAAAAAAACAACAAAACTTTAGTTACACCTTATTTATAGAACAAAATAGAATTTAACAGAGATACATTAGAAAAATAGTAAACACACTTAATTAAGGGTAGTATATTATGAATGAAATACATTATATTTATTATAAGCAATAATGAATGTGGACAGTAAGAAATTTTGCTTTTGTTAGGTTTTTTTTTTGGTACATACAGATATAAACGACTATTTAGTTGCATTATTGTCAGCCACCTTATGCTTTTGGTATAACAAGGAATGTTGCCTACAAAAAAAGTTTCAAAATAGTATAAAAAATTTCTTGATAAACATGCAACTAAATAATTATTATTTTACTCTTATATTTTTATATTTTAAGACTGAATACCATGCTCAAAAATTGTTCGTAATGAATAGTAATGACTCCGTCTTGATCTGTGTCGTGTTGTCTGAATGCAGCTGTTAATGTCTAAAAAACAAACAAAATTAAATTAGATAAATAATGATAATTCTGGTGAATTCTATTGTCTTCTTACATATAGAATGATACAGCATTGTATAAAATCATCGAATAATATTGTACCATTTCCAAGTCTATCGAATTTTCTAATTAATGTACCAATTAATTGATCCGATAAACGATAACCGAATGTTGTTAATGCTGTTTTCAATTCATTCTTATCAATATTACCGGAACTATCACGATCAAATGAACGGAAACAATTCTGCCAATCGGTAACATACTTCCATAATGCACCGAAATCTTCAAAACTAACTTGACCACGATTATGACGATCAAACATACCTACAATTATTAACAAACAATTCCATTGATTTATCTTGTAAATAAATTATTGAATAATTTACCAATCATAAGACGAACAGTTTCTGGATTAAAAGGACTCCAAGTTCCATTCGATAAGGCTTGTTGTAGTTCATCAGCATTAATTAAACCACTCCTATCACGATCAACTCTGCAAGAAAAAATTTGTTAGTTTTTCCACCGATTTCATTAATTATTTATTTACGTTACCTTTGGAAAACATCCCATAGAAAGTCACGACTAGGCATCGGTCCCGCAAAACTCATTTTTCGACAATTATTCTCCTAATTTACAACTAATTAATGAAAAAAAAACACTTTTACGAGCAACAGTTGTGCAACTTTTGGAGTTTTTTAGGTTAGGACAACTGTCAAAAGTGTCAAAATTTTACTAGTTCTATCTCTTTCTAACTTATTGTAAATATAGGGTGACGTCAAAAGGACGATTGATGACGTGGTCAAGTGACTCACAAAATTTTTAAGAAGTCGTGGATTTCAATAATTAATGCAACATTACCAGTTAATTGATTTTTTTAGATAAAAACAAGTTTTTTTTTGTTACAATACTTAATTATATCTAATTATATAACGACAAAAATTTGTAAAACCAAAAAAATTGTTTATCTTATAAGACTTTATTTCAATATTTACACAAAACAGGCTACAATTATAACTTAAAAAAATCACATAATTATTTACATTTATTGTACAAAAACCAATAAATAGCGAACATGAAACTTGGTGGACTCTTAATGTTATCTTGATTAAGATAATTTTTAATTTCCGGTATCGTCATTTCCACCACATCAATGATTTCATCCCCTACACCACCCCCTTGATTCACTTTCATATCATCATTAATTTCACAATAAAAAGCTGTTTGTAAACTACCAATTGTACCAACACCAGAACGATATGAACCGATTTTCTTGATATTTTCTACCGGTACATCATATCCACATTCTTCTAAGATTTCTTCTTTAGCAATTTCAATTAATGATTTTGTTTTATCAACTAAACCAGCACATAATTCTAATGTTACACCTAATTCTGGTGGATATTTATTTACATCGATTTGATTTTGACGATCTTCTGGTGGTATACTACCATAATATACAGGTGGTCGGAATTGTTTAACGAAAACTAAGGAATCACGTTTTGGATGGTAGATTAATATGGCAACACTATCGTGTGTTTGGAGTAAATCCCATGTTTTTTTCGTACCATTCTGGGTGAAGTGCATTGTGTACGGTTGTAGATAAATCGATTTTTCCAGTGGTTTAATAAGAACATCTTTGATTTTATTCATTGTTCTATGAGACAATACAACTTGAATACTGAAATAAATACGATTATTTCACTGTTTTTATCTGTTTTATTAGAGAAAAAACAGAAAAATTGCAAACCGTGAAGGTTATGTTCACACACTTCAATGGAGATATTCACTTATTCACTCAAAAAAAGCGTGATTTTTATATAAAATAATTAAAAAAAGCGTGCTCTAATTTAATAGCTTTGATTTTGAATAAATTCCGATAAATCTGAATGTTTTTATTTTGAATTTTTGGAAAATTTTGACGTTTACAATATCTAGTGTCTAAATATTTGTAATATTGGCAAGCCTGATAATTTTAGTTTGGCAGTACTGTAATTTCAAAAAAATGCGGCAATTTGTGGAATTCAAAAAAATTGGAGATTTTTCCGCATAAATAACAATTTTTAAAAAATACTCTGCTAGTTGTGATATTACACGCAAGATAATTATTATTTATTTAATAAAATAAATAAACTATCTCTAGAATAATTTAAATATTTATTTAAAAACCAACAGGACTACAATAATAAATAAAATCTCTCCGATTCTTATCTCTTTTTGTTGTACAGGAACCAATAAACGGCAAACATAAAACTCGGTGGACTCTTAACATTATCTCGATTGATATAATTTTTAACTTCTGGTATTGTCATTTCAACAACATCAATTATTTCATGACCAACACCACCACCACTATTAATTCTCATATTATCATTAACTTCACAATAGAATGCTGTTTGTAAACTACCCATTGCACCAACAGCTGCACGATACGAATAGATTTTGTTAATCTTGTCTACCGGTACATCATATCCACATTCTTCTAAAATCTCTTCTCTAGCAATTTCAACTAATGATTTGTCTTTATCAGCAATACCGGCACATAATTCTATTGTTATACCTAATTCAGGTGGATATTTATCAACATCGATCTTATCTTGACGATCTTCAGGTGGTATACTACCACAATAAACAGGTGCACGGAATTGTTTAACAAATACTAAGGAATCACGTTCGGGATGGTAGATTAATATGGCTACACTATCGTGTGTTTTTAATAAATCCCATGACTTTTTTTTACCATTTTGCATATAATGCATTGTATATGGTTGGATATATTTCGAGTTTTCCATGCGTGTAAGAACAACATCTTTAACTTTATCCATGTTGTTACATGAAACAATACCGGTTGAAAACTAAAATTTGTAGAATTATTTTATGGTTTTTATCTGTTTAGGAAGTTACCAAATTGGTGGAGATTAGATTAGAATCAAATGAAAAATAATTGACCTAATATGAAATAATGAAGATGTGATAAAGTCCAATAAAATAGCCTTCAATTATAGTTAAAAAAACGCGCTTTTTTGGATCTCTTAGGCGATATACTTGAAGAGATATTTCCCTCCAAAATTCTATCAAAATGATAATTTTTATCGAAATTCTAGAAGTCTCCATTTCGTTTCGTTTAGTCCATTATTTTTGTGAATTTGTGCCCGTCTCGTATTGTTTTTTTTTTTTTTGAGCAAAAATGTCTACAAATTCTAATAAATCCAAAAATAATTCAGATACGAATAAAACATGTTGTCGTTGCCGTTGCTCTTGTATGGTAAAGTATTTTCATTAATTTCCACTCTCACTGTTCGACTTATTTTTTTTTTTTGGATATTTCTAGTGTAAAAAATATTCAAAAAAGTTAGAATTTAGTGACGATTCATCAACTGATTCAGGCTCTGATTCTTCATTTACTTCCACATCAACTGATTATTCTGATACTGATAGAAGTGATACGAGTTATTCAACAGATTCTAGCAGTTGCAGTAATAGTGAAGATTCTCACAGTGATTTTTCTTCTGATGAAAGTGATAACAGTTATGATGATGAGATAGATTGCGGTAATAAAAAGTATTGAATACTGCATACTCCGTAATTATTAAAAAAACATGTTATTTCTATTTCTATTTCAATGCTATACTTAATTATTTTTAATAATTTTTCAATAAATTTTTTGTATTCTTAATTAGCAAATTGATAGTGGTTTTATTTCTATTTTTTCATAATTCCCGGTAGAAATCCGGCCTATAGGGATTTTAGGCTTGTTTTGTTGGTAGAAATGTTTCCATCAAGCAATCGTACCAACAAAAATCAACAACAAGTCACTAGATATATGAGTCTAGCGGTCAGACGAGGATAAACTTGTTCGGGTTTATTCGGCTAAAATTTACAGTAGAGACTGATTATCCGTAAGGCTTATTCTGAATAGTCAGATTCCAAACAAATCACACGCGAAAGCCAATTACTTTAGTGTTTAAAGTTACATTATAAGTCTAGCGTGTGTAAACATATTATAAATAAAGAGGAAGAAAGTGATTCTGTAGAGTTGAGATTCTGAGAAAACGACAGTCGAAAATCAAGCCTCTTGGATTCCAGCCGAACTGTAAGTGGTGCCGTTGAGAAGAAAGCTATAGTCGTCGCCATTTAAGCTTATAGTCACATGACTAATGAACGAACTAAAAATTGTCAACTGGAAAAAAGCTAAAAATTTACAGATTAATGTGCAAAATAAAGATGGCAATATAAATTACTGCCCTGTCAGTAGTGATCTGATACAATACGGCTGGTCATGTGACTCTAAACATAAGCGGCAACGACTATAATCGGGTAGCTTATGCCATGATAGTACTGATAGACAAAGCATAGAGAGAGAGAGAGAGAGAGAGGTGCTAAACTTGACATAAAAGTGAGATGAGCATATCTGATCGTAAGCTCAGTCCAATGACATACCATATGTAATAGACTCTCGCTTGTATATACGAGTAATATTATATTTCATCTCGCTTTAATGTCGTGCCTAATACTTCTCTCTATTAGTATTATAATGTCATTGGTTCAGGCCAAAATAACAAAATTGACAGCTGAAAATTAATGACATATTTGATTATTACGATCATCAACATAGATAAATAACACTTTTCTCTCAGGAATGACGTCATCAATAGTGCCCCCATAGCTATTATCCGTCAATGAAGTAGTTGAATGACAGTTATGACGTCACTTACTGCTCTGTACCGAACGCAACCGATTAATTACGAATAGTTACTCACAGTCTGACGGTTAGAATGTACGACTGTAGCGCCCTCTAACACCCGGTTTGTGGCGTGCGTCATCTGTTTATATCGTGGGCGTCAATTAAAATTTCTTCAGTTAAATTCAAGTTGTTTAACAATAAAAAAGATCGTTAATTATATTTGAAATAATGGCTCCTGTTGATGTTGATATTCCACCGGTATGTAAATCTTTAATATCCACCCTTTTTTTATAAAAAATTCAATTATTAATATATATTTTTAAAGAATTATTTTAACGGTACTCCGGTAATTTTAATTTTTAAAAATGGAAATACCCTGAATACTATAAGGGCGTTGTCCCAATTATCCTTATAAATAAACAATGGTTTTATGTAATAAAATGATTTTATTGATTGATTTTCAGATGGAGGCTCAATTGCGGAATTTAATATTATCAGGACATGTGGGTTTTGATAGTTTACCAGATCAATTAGTATCGAAAAGTGTCCAAAATGGATTTGTTTTCAATATTATGTGTATTGGTTCGTTATCTTATCAATTATGATATTTTTTTTGGTATAAAAATATTAATTATTTGTGTGAATTTATAGGTGAAACCGGTTTAGGGAAGTCAACATTAATGGATACATTATTTAATACGAATTTTGAATCAACCCCAAGTCCACATACATTACCAACAGTTAAACTAAAGGCACATACCTACGAATTACAGGAAAGCAATGTAAGATTGAAGGTAAATTCCTGATAACAATAACAACAAAGAATTGTTATTGTTTATAATATTATTGTTATTGTTTCTAGTTGACAATTGTTGATACGGTCGGTTATGGTGATCAAATTAACAAAGAAGATAGTTTTAAAGCAATTGTTGATTATATTGATGCTCAATTCGAGAATTATCTTCAAGAAGAATTGAAAATAAAACGTTCATTATCAGCTTATCATGATTCACGTATACATGTTTGTTTATATTTTATATGTCCAACTGGTCACGGTTTAAAATCAATTGATTTAGTTTGTATGAAGAAATTAGATCAAAAAGTTAATATTATACCAATTATAGCAAAAGCTGATACAATATCTAAGAATGAATTAGAAAAATTCAAATCGAAAATTGTTGCTGAATTACAAAATAACGGTGTACATATATATGAATTTCCAATTGATGATGAATCCGTTGCTGATATTAATTCAACAATGAATAAACATATACCATTTGCTGTTATTGGTAGTACAGATTTTGTACGTGTTGGTAATAAAGTTGTACGTGCTAGACAATATCCATGGGGTACTGTACAAGTTGAAAATGAGAATCATTGTGATTTTGTTAAATTACGTGAAATGTTAATACGTACAAATATGGAAGATATGCGTGAAAAAACACATTGTCGTCATTATGAATTATATCGTAAGAAACGTTTAGAACAGATGGGTTTCAGTGATGTTGATGCTGATAATAAACCGATTAGTTTTCAACAAACATTCGAAGCAAAACGTTCCAATCATCTACAGGAATTACAACAGAAAGAAGATGAAATGAGGCAAATGTTTGTGGTTCGTGTTAAAGAAAAGGAGGCTGAATTAAAGGAAGCCGAAAAGGATGTAAGATTTTTTGTTGTTGATTGTTTCCCCTATTAGACAAGGATATTTATAGATATTGTCTGTGGTTCTACATCTGGGTTTTAAAGAGTTACAGGACACGTCTGGGTATTTTTACCTTCTGTCTGTCTATAAATATCTTGTTTATTATTATTTGTTTCTTTATATAGCACCCGTGTGGTTCTAATCAGGTGCATAGTCTAAATTTATACTCCTTTGTGGTTAGTAGTTCAACCAACAGTAAACGGTTGATTGTCACCGTTTTTGGATCGTCAAATATGTTAATGGATAGTAATTGATTTAGAATACTGATTTGTGTTTTCTACGTATTTCTAGTTGTATGCCAAATTTGATTAGATTAGATTTAGACTACCGGGGTCGTTTGACTGTTCAGCCTTCCTGAACTGCGACCATTATTGATCTATTGTGCGTACCCTTCTTATCTATCGGTATCCGGGGGACTTCTACCTCACTTTGGCAGGCGGCAGGGTAACATCGCCCAAGTGGGTGAATCTTGTGCGTGCCAAGGCATCACATTTGCACAGTACATATTCGGAGGTTTCGTCTTCCAATCCACATAATCTACACCTGTCACTGTCAAATTTGCTCATGTTTTTGAGATGGTATCTAACTGGCAGTGCCCGGTTAGAAGTCCCATAATGAGTCTCTTAGCCCATTCCTCGTTGAGTCAAGAAGCTTCTTAGTTCTCTGAGGCGAGTAGTCAATAAACTACTTGGATATTATCTCCAGTTGTTGATCTCGTTTTTTCTGAAGCTTTTGGTCGGTTCACAGAACGGTTCCGGGCCTACATTCTCGGCCTGATCTTGCAAAGTGGTCGGCTACTTCGTTTCTGACTGGTAATTGCTTTAGAATACTGATTTGTATTTTTTTTTCTGTATTTCTAGTTGCATGCCAAATTCGATCGATTGAAGAAGGATCATACTGAGGAGAAGAAGAAAATCGAAGATTCTCGTAAGAAATTAGAGGATGAAATTGTTGAATTCAATCGACGTAAAGCACAATATCAACAAATGGGTACCAGTCATCATACATTAACATTAGGTAAAAGTAAAAAGAAATAAAATGAATCTCTCGTATGCACGTTTTTAAAATATTTGTATTTATATAATATAATTGATTTTAAAACAATGAGCCAATTTCATAATTAACTTTAAGTCAACTTTAACTTGTTAAAGTCACATTATAAGCCGGATTGTTTATACACACACCTGTTTACTTCGAAGCGTGCATTATCAGATAATGACTTTACAAGTTGATTATGAAACTGGCTCAATTTTTTTTTTAATTGTCCCTATATATTGTCTATTTATTTTATAATTTTTTTTTCATATATAAATTGTTTATCGTGCTTCTATATGTATTTTTATATTTTTTTAATAGCATTGAAGACTATTTTTCTATTTCTGTTTGATAGTGCATTACTTCCAGGCTTTTTCAAAATTTATAGTACAAAATGTACCATATTAGTAGTGGTGTTTTTAGCTAGAAAACCAAGAGAAAACAATTCTGTGCTTGAATTTTTCCTTTTAAAATAATAATTATTACTTGTTTGTAATTTGTGACTAAAATATAGTTTTATATAATATGTCAGTGAATTTTATTTTAAACGGCTGTTTCTCCAGGACGTGCCAGTTTAGCAAATCGAGAATAGTATGTAAATTTTTTGGAAAAATTTACAACTTTCTGAATTCGCCCTTTATTATTTAGTTTTGGTTGAATCGTTTTTTCATGTTCCTGAAAAATAATTAATAATTATGTGTGATTATTGGATGGGTGTGAAAAAAAAGGAACCAAGCGATAGAAATACGTGTTGTTTTAATATAAAAAATATACAAAATTTACGTAACATTCGTATATTAAATAACTAAAAAATTAATTCTAGTGTTTTCCACTACTGGTAATAACTAATTAATTTGAACTCTACTAGTGTATTATAATTGGAGAAATTTTGTAATAAATCAACAACTAATTGCAGAAAATTGAACAAAAACGGTGCTTCTCTAGTTTTCTCATTTTTTTTTTGTGTTAAATTAACGAGCAACTGATTCACGTGGTGGTGGACTACGATATTTGGCCCTTATATGTAAAAATTTGGAAGCACTAGCCGGTCTATCCGGACTATTTCTAGATACAACTTTCACCTGACAAGGATCATGTCGTAATAAGAAATGATCGAGGGTATCCCATCCACCACCGACTCTCACCATCATATGACGTCCTTTTAATAACTGTAACATAACAAAACCAGAAAATCAACTAAATTACATAACAACAACAATTATTCACAATTCACTTACACGAATAAAGACATTCTTGCCGGCAATATTATATTTGCCTTCACCGACTTTTTTCACTTTAAGTTTTGAACATTTACCATTCGAACAATTACAGTTTTTCAGCATCAATCTAGTGGCTAATTGCACTTTACGATCCAATTCAGTTGAGGCATCACCGCTACCAGTTTCGGTATTAATTGTATTTGAATCGATTTCTAAATCGGGATCTTCACCACTACCTCGTGACCATTCATCTTCTGTATGGTCACTAGGTACCCCATCACTGGCTCCACTGGGTGGTGGTATTGGTGGTGATAATTCAGTTACTTGTAACGTTTCGATATTACCATTGGTCCAATGGTCGAATTTACCAGTCGATGATATCGCCGAAGCCGATCTAAAGATAATAATTTTATTAACAACAATATTTATTGGAAAATAGTTGAGAAAATGAACTGACTTGCTGTGCCTCATCTTGCGATCCATAGGAGGTGGTGTTGGAGTTGCTTGAAATTGCCATGATAATAATGAACTTAATCCAGAATCAGCCGAATTATTGCGTTCTTCTTCGGCAATTTCTTTTTCTAATTCTATAAGTCCAGGTGGTTCAACACCGTAACGGGTAGCAATTCGTGCTACTTCTAATAAACATACGACCACATTACGGGGTTGATGGTGTAGAACTATAATTTTAATTAATTTCAGGTAATTTATTTACAAATTATTGGTAATTATTTTATACCTAAATCATCACTTTCAAATAGGAGATTTTCATGAATACCCAGTGATTTACAAAATTTTATAAAATTCTCCATATTATCTCTAGAAAAAAAACTACGACGCATTGCTTTCTCAAAACATTTACTTCTAATTGTTGGTAATGGCTAGAAATTTTGTAATAAAATCAAAACTATGTATTGATTATTTGAATATGATGTGTTAAATACCCCATGAATTAGACCCATTTCTTTGGAATATTTGGCTCGATCGCATATAACTTGGGCTAAATGGCAAAGGACAACACCATTATCTAGTTCGTTTAAAAAATTTGGACCATTTATATAATCGATTCCTGTAAAAATGGAAAACAAAACAATACAGTATTCTCCCTCTAATCCGGCCAATCAGTAATCTAAATCCCCGATAATCCACATCAGTTAGGAAAATACTCTTTGGATTTTTATACGAAAATGAATTTAAAAGGGTTATCCATAGAATAAGGGTGCGATGACACGAGGATATGTTCCCGCTTTCTCCCGAAAAATGAAGAGTGAGCTTTGTCCTCTCGTTCTAAAGAGTGTACGATGTCCTTTCTTGTTTTTAGAAAGATAGAGGAACAGTTTCTCTCCTAATTTTTCTTACTTCAAATAGAAAAGAAAAAATCTATCGGTGCAATTCAAGCACAAATCTTCATCTTCATCTTTTTCTTCTTCTAGCTTCTTAGGGGTATTCATGTCAGTTGTAAATGGTTGGGGAGAAGATGAAGATAAAGATTTGCGTTTGAATTGCACCGTAGTACTTGTCCAAGTTAAGAAGAGCTTTGAATGAACGTGGGGATTGGCTCCGTGTTGTACGAGTGCCAGTAATTTCTTGCAAGGATAACACAAAAACGGGTATGTTTGAAAGACCGGTCCATATGCCATTGAAGCGTACTAATCAAACTGGAGTTCCATTATCCTTTCAGAAGGTCCAAAAGTTGACCAATTTCAAGAAATTAGGGAAAATGTCCATATTTTTGGGCCAAGATTGTGGTCTTTAGGGTGCACTGATTTACCAACTGATAGAGCAAATGGAAATGCACTTCCAGTATCTTGCCACGTTTCGAAACTCCCAGTAGTTTTTTGGAAATTTTGATTTGAAAAGTCCGAAATTTTCATTATAGACCAGAAAATTGCATTATAGGCAACACGCTTTACGTTCTCTTTACAGAGCTCTGCTCCAAGAGACGAATTCATGGTTGCATTTTAAAAAAAGTCAGGCGCTATGACGAAAATTTACTGTCCACTCGTACGGCATGGCGCCAATCTCTTACTTTCATTCAAAGTTCATCTTAACTTGGACGAGTAATAGATTCTTCTTTCGTATTTGTATAGAGAAAAGTTGGGAGAGAAACTGTTCCTCTCTCTCTTTCTAAAAACAAGAGTTCTAGTTCTTTTTCGAAAGAGAGAAGAAAAATCTCGCTTTTACTTGGTCTTCTTTACAAATTCGAGATATTCAGTCACCTCAACATTGATTAATTCGGATAATCGAGAGTTATTGTACATGAAAACCGGAAGTTGTTGTAATCTATATAGATGGCTTGTTCTTTTTCCCCTTAAAAACATTCTTTAATTGTTATTCTGTAGTTGTAGTTGAATAATTCGGCTTCCTTCATGTATTTCCTGTCTTTAAATTTTGTTTATATTAAATCAACAATTTTTCTTCTTGTGGTGACCACCCAACAAAAAAAATTAATTTAATATTTTAGTTTGTTTGATCATTGTTGTTGTTGTTGCACGAATTGCACGTTTCTTTTTTTTTGATTCGATTCTTTACCAGATATGGTAATCGAGAATATATCAACGACAACAATACAATACAGAACTTGCCTTCTAAATAACACACAACACAAGATTCCAGGTCACGAAAATTAAAACAAACTTTATAAAATAATAGAGCCGTTTTCAGTGTCTCTTATCATTGTTATATATAAAGAATAGTTTAGATATATATATTGTATAAACAATGTCATCACAAATTACAGTTATCATCCACCTACATCTTGTTAATATAACAAGTCCCCATTATTAAAAAATTTATGAATTTTTCTCGCAAAATTTCAAAACTTCTAGAAGTAGGTACTTTCTTAATTATTGATTAATTGATGAATAAATT
Organism: Iselma pallidipennis; assembly: GCA_037464855.1. Classification (NCBI taxonomy): domain Eukaryota; kingdom Metazoa; phylum Arthropoda; class Insecta; order Coleoptera; family Meloidae; genus Iselma; species Iselma pallidipennis. Next base: position 13,347 of record JAZBHA010000311.1, on the reverse strand, counting down.
ATGATTTTTTTTTGTAATATAAAGACGATTTCACTCTAATATTGTACGATAATTTTCTATTTCCGCGATTTATTGTTGTTGTTGTTGTTGTTTTTATAATTAATAATTTGTTGATTAATAAATAAAAACTTAAACCAATTTCACTGATTTAAATTGACTGGAAAGGATCTTTGACCTTTTTTATAATGTAAATAGAATTAAATTACCATCAATTACTACGTTGATTGAATATTGTGGATTTGTGACATGCTGTTAAGAAAAGTCTTTCTCTTCTTTTTCGGTCAATTTATAAATTGTATAAAGTTATAAGTTTATAGAACTTGTAGAAAGAAGTTCAACAAAGTGAAATTTATAAAGATTGATTAATTTACACAAGGATTATGAAATGAACTTTAATTGTGTGTTCCTAGCAAACATGATACTGTTTTTGGGTAACTTCAAACAAATTACATCAAAAGGATGATGAAAAGGTCCATGGCTAAAAATTTTATAAATTTTAATATTTATTTTTCCAATAAAGCAAATTTTGATAATAGAATCAATCTTTTTCTTGATAAGTAGCACTTAAAACCGTAGACGATAGATTGGAACTTTTTGGGAAAGAGGAACTTCAAATTTTCTGTACCTCTTGGCGACTTCTCGCATTAGGGTCAAACTGAATCGAGAAGACGGTCACGTCTTTTTTGAAAGGTTCAGATAAAATTTACCACAAACTCCCAAAAGTCTTGTTAATCTTTGGTCTTGATGGTCGAATCGATACGGTACTGCTTTAATGTGCGGCGCCGCCTAAGAGGACCCTTAAATTTTTAAAATTTCTGCGTTGTCTATACTTGACTTCCAGCCTTCAGTCATGTCTCTTTTATGGTCGTAATTAAAATTCTTGCCACAAAAGTGAAAGAATAAGAAACAAACCGTATGTGTCTGTTAAATGTTAACAGACACATATAACTTTAAAAGATTATAATTATGTGAGATCTGTTAAGACTCAAAACTGATAATACAACTTTGATAGAATCAGTGAAAGATTGGAAATAGAGGAAATAATATGTGTAGGAGGATATTTTCAAGATAAGAACTAGATAACGAGACAAATTCTTTTTGAAAAGATGAAGAGTATCCAAATTCGAATTTCCTGTATGTATCTTCTGTCAACATTTCATTGAAGAATTCTCAATTGAGAATGAATATTAATGATTGTTAGTAACTCTATTTGTTTGGAAAACAACTGTTTTCATTGATTCCAACAATAAAAATAACATCAATTCAACACCATACACATACATTTATATAAAGACACAGTTAACAACAAGACGTGCCCATTTTAATGACCGCTCCCAACAACAACAACAACAACAACTAACAAGAAACCGTTCATTTCCAATAATTATCACTTGTACATAACTACATGAAAAAAAAGAGGAGGAAGAAAAAGAACGAAAGCGCTTTACTTAATACAGGAAATAGAGTCGACAATTACAACAACAACAAAAAATTAGGGTGAAAAACAGGAAATATTGAAAGAATTTCAACAGTTCGAAATTATCACGGACGTCTCCACCAATACGATAAGATTATTCAAAATGTTGTCTTTTTTTTGGCAATTTTTCATGAAAAATAATAAAACTAGAGAGACAACCGTAAAATTTGATTATAATTTTGACGATTCATTGGATTTGCGTGATTTCGTAGCAGAATAAATTGTCATATTATATTGATCAAACTTGATAGACATTTTGGAACTGCTGCGTGACAAATGAGATATTTTGCAAAAATTTAGATGTTTTTTTCCCTGGGCTCCGGCTCCTTTTGTTGTTGCTTGTTGTTGGTTTCTTTTCACGCGTCAAATATAAAGTAGTACAAGTATTGTTTAACAATTACCAACAACAATATAAATCAATCGCAAGATGTTGTAATATTTCTCTATAAATTGGTTAAATTATTTATTGTTTTCAAGAAATTTTAATAATTAATAATTTACGACATTGTTTGCTCTACTATAGATGGATCAGGGTTAGTCTTTTTGTAAACTGACTCTTTTATATTCATATAATAAAGAAAAAAATAGAGTAATTTTGACGATTGAATGCACTTTTATAAAGTAGACTGAACAATAGCGATAATGGACATTAATGAAACACACCCTGTTCATATGGATATTTTCATGTTCAATTTCAAAACGATGTGTATAGTTAATATAATCAGGGCCGGACTGGCTTAATTTGGCCCCGAGGAAAAATTATAAGAAGAAGATTGTCAGGGTGTATCGATAGTACAATTGATCAGTGCAATCAACCGGCAATTCAAAGATGCGGTGTTCGATTCCCACTCGCGGAACGCACTTTAAGAGGATTTTAAAAGACCATCGATGGCCCTCGAAGGTTCATTGGCCCCTGGGGAAATCTCCCCTGGTGCCCTTCTCCTCCAATCCGGCCCTGGTTAATAATAATAATAATAATAAACAAATAGAATCTTCCTCATAAATAACGATAATAGAAAATGGAATAAATCAAACCTACTCATACATTTGAAAAATTCATTTTCAATCTACGCATATCAGAATTTGTCGATTTATGGATTGGAACCAAATGGGGAATATAGATGATGAGTTTCAACAAGATTTTTCCATGTACCAGGTACCAATCTTGTCCCATTTATTATATATTTTATTGATCTTTGTAAAACAAACCGACAACATTATCTAACCCATTTTGCTATTATTAGTATTATTATTATTATTATTTTCGCAATTCAATAAAAAACTAATAATAATAACAAATAATTTTGTAAATAAATAAATAATAATAATATTAGTAATACAGAAAAAAAAATTGATGATGGATTTCGAAGGACGATTTCCTATTATAGAAACCTGAAGTATAATTCACACGTAATGACAATAATAATAATAGTAATAATAATAATTCTGTATAATTAATTTTTGGTCATTTAAATAAATTTGATTGTTATCACAAATTTGATAAAAAATAACCATATAGATTATTGTAGTTGACGTCAATTTATTGTTATATGTTTGACTAAAATTCTCTCAATTAATTTAATTTCAACTTACCTAATGTTTTATTGAGCCAGTCGGCCAGGTCTTCTTTCAAAGGATCTAATTGTCTCATCTGTGCGGACATCATCCTTTCCGTATATTCTTCCACATAGTCCTCATCCATTTCTAAACGATGGAAATTCGATGGACCCCAACTGTTTCGATTCCTTACCATATTATTTCTACCGTATGCCATTTTTGTCTAATGTTGTGACAACAACAAAACAACAACAAAAAAAGAGAAATTTAGGTACTTATTATAATATTTGACCAATTAAAAGTGTTGTTATTAAATAAAAAATAACCGACAGGTTCGAAGTTCAAATGTCAAATATACAAGTCGAGGATCGTGCATGAATTCTAATCAGCTAATAATGAAAGTGCAACAACATAGGTGGGTTATATTATAAAAGATTGCTATTAGGCGAATTTTTTTTGTGTTTATTTATTTATTTATTTCGCGCTACTGCTGTAAACTAGAAACTTATAATCCAAACTACCCATAATTTTGAGCAAATTTGAACTGGCAATTCATTGGGTAGTTACGGCGAAATTGTGATCCTGTTTCAGGCGACCTGTTGTTTAAAGGACCAACCGAAAGAAAGGTGAATTGTATTATCAAACTTAAGCTTCATGGGGGTCCCGTTTAGCTGGGTGCCCCAGGACTTAAAGAATCTACAGTTTTTCTCTGGGAATCTTTGATGGGTAAAATTTTAACTGTTTTTCACATTAATAAACTTCTAAATGTGGTAGTAATTAAAAATGATACTATCGTGTTTTGTTGTTTTTTTGGTGGGAATAGGTCGGTGCCCTTTTTGTTGTTATGTTTTTTTTTTGTTTCGTTTATACATATTTCTGTTACGGATACCGATCATTTTAAAGATCCAATAACTATTTCCAACTAATAAATAATTATATATCACAGTATTTGAATTTTACAGTCTACTTGTTTTTGTTATGATGATAATACAATAGATAACTACGAAAATATTATATCTCTAACATTAAATAGTGTTAATAATCTTCTGTTAAGATTAATTACGCAAAATACTTGATGGTTAAATGAAGGTAATGATTTTTTTTTCTTCGTTTAATTCTTTTGTAGAAATTGAAAATATTTCACAATTTTCTATAATAATTCATGTATAAAAAAACTAATAAATCAAATTTTTAATTATTTATTTCTAATATTAAACGATTGAAATCAAGAAAAAGTTATGATTATTAGAAATTATTCTAAATAATAAAATCATTCGCGATACCGAACGATAGTTCTCTACTTAAATATTATTAAGACGGCAACCAAATTCAATTAACAATTTCGGTGTGTTAATAAGTACGTTAATTGTATTATTCTTGAAATTTTTCAGAGCAGAAAGTAACGTGCAAGCTTCTTAGATTTATTATTTACAGAGAGATAGATACTTAATCATAGCAGAAAATTTTGATTAAATTATAGGATAAAATTTTCACAAAAAAAAAACACTTCCTTTACCCTTGAATTCATTGTAAATGATTCTAAAAATCATAAATCCTCTATAGCCGATTAGTGATCGAAAATTGTAAAATATTGAAATGAAATTCCTCCTCTTTTTTCCTGTGATATTAGCTTATTAGTTTTTATAATAATTTATTTAATACCAACACACCCCTTTTTTTCAATGCATGTCTGGCGAGCGCCGCATCGATTCGGAAATAAACTCTCAAACTCACCCCCTTTAAATCTCCGTCGTCGTCTAGTGGTGTCTCCTCAACTTCCGTTCGTTTCTTGTCTATATGCCTTTCTGGCTCTACAAATCACTTTTACTGATACAAATGAAATAATATGACATGATCGTGGTTGTCTCTAATGTCAACTCAAATCTCTATACATATGTGTAAATAAAAAAAACAAAAAAAAATTATATAAATGTTAACATTAGACCGAAACAACATCCGCTGTAGTAAAATTGAAAATATACGGACGGACACACTGGTGGTATAGTAATGATGGTAAATGACGATGATATAGAATCGAAACAGCTGCTCAACAGACTTGTGTTTTCTCTGGCTCGCAGTAACTGCGCTTTCGCTATCGAACGAATCTCGAAAATGCGAATGAAACGACCAAAGAGAAGACCAAAAAAAAAATCTAGTATATACACAAATTAGATTTAAATCGATCATTTCCAATCAATCATAGTTGACTTCTTTTAATTCGACAATTCGTTCCAGTTAAAGAGACTGGAAATTGAAAGTAGATACAAAACACTGCTCTTTTTCTCTTCTGATGAAACAAAAACATCAAATTTGTCTACATAATCGAAACAATTTCAATGACAATTGAATTGTTTACAAATAGTATATAAATACACATGTTCGAATTACACAATAAAATTCATAAATATGTATTAACATGTTTACAACAAGCAAGAACCGAACCTACGACAATAATTTTATAATTTTCTCTATTGGGTTGGATCGAACGGACTTAAATCATTTTAATTTAAATCAGCTTTCCCTTACCGGGAAACTAAAATACGACTTAATGATAATTTGAAACACTAAAATAACTATACAGTTTTTTCCTGTAACAGGAAATTTTATTCATTAATTCGGCAATTTTTCCAGTTCACGCATTTACGCTAAATCCCATTAAAACGAAAATACAAATTACGCGAATAACCCATTTAAATAAGGTGTTTTTTGATTATAACGTTAGCGTTATAACGTTAACGTTTTATTAAATTGCCTAATTTTTGCACAACCATACGTAAAAATCAAATTTTAAAATTCAAATTTTGACGCCACATCACATAGCGCCATCTGTTTAGTTAGTTCGTAATTTGATGTTGTCTATTTGTAGACCTAGTCGAATTTATCTAAAAACTAACAGTAAATAGGAATAATTCTTGATGATTTTAATGATTTGATAAACCGGAGGCACAAATTTTATGATATTTTATCAATTATGAACATCGTTATAAATAGTAGTATACCATTGGGGCGACATTTATCGGCCGGCCGCTGTCAACGTATAGGTTATGTTTTTATAACCTCAATATCTGTGATAATGTCTTCTCAATACGGTAAAGTGGTTTCTTTAATAATTTTAGAACGATTTGGACCGGTTGTCGAAAAAGTCGCAACATTTTTGTTTCATTACGGTCCTGTTCCATTATTATACATTAAACGGGCAACAGAATTGCCCTTATCAAAGGTAATTTTCATGAATCCATTTCTAACAATCACTTATCCAGAATGATGTTTTTTCAGATTAAAGAATCTCTGTGTGTTCTAATCAAATTCCGTTTAGTTACATTTACACCGAATCGTAATGAGAATTTAGCAAATTATAAATTAGACCATGAACATGTAATGTTGATGTTACGTTATCCGAAATATATAAATTTGATCAAAATGAAATTTGGTGATGAATCTGAGATGTTAATTGAAGAATTATTACAATGCGGTTATTGTAGTGCATCTGAATTGATATTAAAAGTATGTGAACGTTTATGTAAAAATGAACAAGATCGTAATGTGATTATATTAAAATTACGTGAAAAATTCTTATCATTATTAACAGCACAATATTTAATACGATTACCATATTCCATGAATGATCAACCAGTACCACAACTTATATTAAACGAACATGAACAATTTCAACCGCCCAGTATTGATATTAAATTATTAACAATCATAGATAATGATAGAAGTCAAATGGATGGATTGGAAGATAAAGAAATCTATTGGACAATCAATTTTGATCGTTTCCATCAAGACATGAGAGATAAATTGATAATTGGTGCTTTTACAAGGAAATTCGATGAGAATACCGGTGAATTGGTACGATTATTATTACAACAGATGTATATACGAACACAACCATGGGCGGAAATATCGAATCCTGTACCAATTATCGAGATACGTGATATTGTTCGAAAACAAGGAACCCATCAACATTTATTGGCATTTTTTGATCAATATATTAATGTTTTAGAACAGGACAATACTAAATTAATTCGGAAATCGGGTGAAGCTAGTGGTGGTTCATTTCAAATCTATTTAAAAGAAATATTTACACATTTCGTTTGGGATACAATTGAACAGATTATTTTAGAGAAATTCGATATAAAAGCAGCTCGAATTTTTCAATTAGTTAAAATACAACAATTTGTTGAACCAGATCAAGTACATCAATTAGCTATGATACCTGATAAGGAAGCGAAACGACTATCGTATCAATTATTAGGTGAACATTTCTTACAAGTCCAAGAATTAAAGAAACCCATCAGTAATGGACCAAATAAATCATTTACATTATTTTATGTTGATTTAGACCAGCTAGTTCGAATGGTTCTAGAAATGTGCTATAAGACATTATTTAATATTATGACACGTAAAAATCATGAAAGATGTATCAATAAACGGATTATTGATAAGAAACAAAGAGTTGATACGATTATAATGGGGATGCGCAATCAAGGAGCAGCCGAGGAACAATTGGCCGATGTAGGTGGATTTTTATACATCAAATATCAATCGATAATTCGTATTTTTTTTCGTAGATTGAAGACATGATTACACCACCAGAACGGGAGATTCTACAAAAGATCGATACAACAATGCGACAATTAAATACAGTCGAATTAGAAGTGGAAGAAACTATATTTTTACTAAAAATGTACCTTGTATATCAGTGATACGGGATTTTATATATTTATTAAAAAAAAAACGAATATTTATAAATAATTTATTTCACCATTTCGCACGTTTTCCCCAATCTTTCGGTGTCCAATGTAAACATTTAGGATCTATTCGAATTGTCCTAGTTTCCATTGCTTTTCTATGACTCTCCATAATCTCTTGATTTAATGTTATAATATACTGTCCTTTATAATAATTAATCAAATTTAGATTCTGTAATGTTGATATTACATCTTCTTTTTTGATACTCGTTAGTTCACAAATTTCACTAGAAATTGAAACAATTATTAAACCATCAAGTCGACGAGCAGGGTGTTTATCTTACTTGATTGTAATTTGAGGTTTTTCATTATCTCCAACTGGTTTCATTGCTATTAAAATTTCTAAAATCGTTTGTGCCCAATAGCTACGATACGATAATAGACCCAAATCTGATAAGGGTTTTTCGGGTGATCCAGTTTTACCTTCAAATTTCGATAATTCGTAACCTAATTGATAATAAATGTAATTATTGATTGATTTCAAACAAAGACAATTGTTATAAACTTACTGAATTCAATTAGAAGTTTCCCATAGCCTTTCCTTTGGTATGGTGGCATTGTTAAAATACAAGCAACATTATAATCTTCTGTTGATTCTTTTTCTTTTGAAAAATATCCAACAATATGAAATCCACGAATATCAAAAATTGTCATAACATAAAATAAAAACGGATCTGTATCATAATATAATGTTTTATGATCGAGAAACAATTTTGCTAATAAACATAAATTCTGTGCATAGACTTTATTTTTTCGTCCATCAATTTCAAAAAACGACACATTATCTTTACGATAAATCTCATTACCAGGTGGATGTCGTAGATTACATTTAACTAAATGCCGTTCTAAACATTTACGACTTTTACGATATTTTAAACAAAATTCACATATATAAATACAATTTAAATTGACCATTTCTTGTGGATATGGTGCAAAATACCATGGTTTAATACGATGTCGGCCTAATTCAATTAAATCAATATTTTTCATACGTGTTACAATATCATCATGATGTGATACCATACTGCCAGATTGACGAGGACCTGGTGGTAACTGTACAGGTCCATCTTGGGAATCTTCACTCTCCAATGATGGACCTTTACGTTTACGATTGATACGTTTTTGTAGTGCAGCTACTAATGCTGCACCACTACCACCAGTACTACCACTACCACCATTTACTAATTCTGGACCGGCTACAGGACTTGATGGTCTAAAATAACAACAATTAATGATACTATAGTGAATTTTTATTAGAATTACCTTGAAACAGAACCGATAGAACCACTAGAACCACCAATGCCACCACTAGGTTGACTAGTACTACCACCACCACCACTACCACCTCCGCCACCACCTATAAGTAGTTTTTTCGGCGTTGATACACCAGTATTACTGCCACCACCATCACGTCTCGGAAAATGTACCTTACGTGTATCTAAAGACTCTTCAGTCACCCACTCGTCAAGACGTTTATTAACTAAAGAAACAATTTCAAGTCAAATTGTCACAATTAATTAATAAATTGACTTACAATCCACATAATGAACATAGTAACTTTTATGGCCAAGTACTTCTTTAATACTAATGATTTCAGCTAGTGCTATAAAAGTATTATTAATTAATTAATTTATTGTTAAATATGTTTATAATTTTTGAATATTTACGCCAATCTGAAGTCCCTCTCATATGAACCGGTAATCGACAACCTTCTACCAGTGAAGACTGATTTAAAAGAAGATAAAAAGTAAGGTTATGTTTGAAATTTTTTTGGCAATTTCTTTTATGAAAATACTTACAACTGAATCACAAATCGTTGAATCATCAATATCTTCCATTTCGACTTTCATCGGTTCTAATTACTTTATGAATTTTATTTAAATAAATAATTAAAAATTAAATTAATTGAATCAGGTCCCAGGTCAACAACTGCGGCGTTATAAATAGATATTAAGTTAGTCACAAGTAGTGACAGGTGACAGGTGGCTAGAAAATGGTTAATTGTAGCTCTACAGGATTGTTGTGTAATTAAAAATATTGATAAGGAGCTACTTGAATAATCTAGGAAACGTAAAAAAGTTGAACAATTTCATATATATCTGCACATGAAAATGAGAGGAGGAATATCTGTAATAATTAGAAATTTTTGACTAATTGCCAACTTCACATCAAACTATTCCTGCTGGTACCGCTGGTACGTGGGATGTGTTCGGTAGCACAACTCTAAACGCACTTACTGACCCCCCGTGAGTTACAAAGCTTTCGGTTACGGTTTTTGGGTCGAACGAAGTTAACTCTATTGCGTTCGACGACGAGTACAGTCATTGTAATGAGCGGACTAATAATTGTCAACTGGAAGAAAGCTGACATTTGCCGACTAATGTACACAACAAAGATAAACTGGTAACTTTTGTCCTGACAGTAGTGTTTTTATACCATACGTGACTCTAATGATACATGACAACGACTATACTTTCTGCGAATATTGTGCGCTTCATACACCGCTCCTACGTGACGTAGCCTTACCGCACCTGAAACGTTGCTCCAATACCGGGCAACCGTCACGAACGCACCAGCAGTCAAAAACCGAAATCAGCGCATGCGTCATATTTCGCGCGAAATTAGAATATTTTAAATTTAAATTATTAGCGCCCTTTGGTAGTTTTTGGAAAAAAACCAAAACCGAATCTATTCGTTTAGAATACTTTATCGTTGTCGAAGAAACTAGTGAAATCTGGCTGCTAATTAAAACAAGATTTACATCAAAGAAAAATGTAATTCTTAGAAAATATGGAAAAATTTATTGATAAAATCGTATTTGTAGTTTTCATTTTGTATGTATTTTTCAAGATTATGTTAAAAATGCAGAATCACGTCGGTGCTTAATAATTTTCTAAATTAAATAAGTCATTGGCATGCATATCATTCTCGAGTGATTGGCAATTGTGAATAATCAACACACGCAGTTCAAAAGGTCGTCTTATTATCAAATATATATTTAATAGAAACTGTTGAAAGTTAACAAACAGTACTAGTTAACAGTTCGTGTCGGTGGAATTGCTATATAAAAATAACGTTCTAGTTATGGATAATTATACATCAGATAGTAGTGATAGTGATAATAATAGTAAAATATTAGATTTAGCCTATTTACTATTAGATCCGGAAATACTTGAACATAATTTTAATGAATTAATTGATGAAGAAACAAAGAAACGTACCGAAATTGAAACAATCATTTTACATCATAATAAATTAACAATATTACCGGAGAATTTGAATCGATTTTCAAATTTAAAATGTCTCGATATTAGTAATAATGGTTTAACAATATTACCAGATATATTCAAATATTGTTCATTAACAACATTGATTGCAAAAAACAATCAATTACGTGATGATTCTTTACCGAAAACTTTCACAATTACACCGACACTACGTGAATTGAATTTGAATGGAAATTTATTACAACAATTCCCCGAGCAAGTGTTCGATTTTAACAATTTAAAATACCTGTATTTAGGCGGTAATAAAATCAGAAATATACCAAAGAATATATGGAAATTAAATAAGTAAGTCAATTCTCAATGAATTATTAGATTAATTGCTTTCTAATTAATTTTTGTTTTAGTTTACATATTTTATCCATGGGTGGTAATGATCTAATAGAAGTACCATCTGGATTAGGCCGTTTAAAACATTTACAAGCTCTAGTATTGTGTGATAATAAAATTGAAAGTCTACCATCGAATATTGCCGATTTATATAATTTAAAATCTTTATTATTGCATAAGAACCGATTACGGACATTACCGCCAGCTATAATAGCTTTAAAAAATCTTACAGAGGTAACTAATTTTCTAATTAGTTATTAGGCATCCTTGTGCAAAATAAGCGAAGATTTAGTGTGGAAAATACGAACTTTTCGAGTCCGATGATCTTTTCAGTGCGCTACAGGCACCACTCTTGCAGAATTCGTTGCTCTTATTGTAAAGCAAGTTTTTCAACTCCATTTTCAGAGTTTTCAAATTTCGAATTTTTTTGTTGGAGACTCCAATTTCTTGCACGCCAGGCCCGTAACCGAAACAGTTCTGTAGGGGTTTTTTGAATTTTAAAAGCTAGCTCAAGTTTCCCGAAACTTACGCCACCTTACAACCAAAAAGGTTGAAAGTGGACAGTAGAAGAGCCACAAATAATTGACCAAAAAAATAAACACTTTGACGTAACTCAGAAGTGTAGGGTAGAAGCGTATCAGAGGTAGCGCAGAAGTGTGTCAGAGGTAGCACAGAAATGCATCAAAGTAGTTCAGAAGTGTATCCGATGTAGTGCAGAATTGCATCAGAGTGGCTCAGAAGTGTATCTGGGTTAGCTCAGAAGTGCATCAGAGATAGCTCAGTTACGGCCCTGTTTGTTTTTTTGGACCAAAAGAAATGGAGTTGAGAAAAGTCTACCTCCAAGAGTAACGAATTTTGTGTAAGTGGTGCCTATGAGATAGTAACGTATCCCGATGAAGAACTATTAAGTGTAAGGGTTTATGTCGTTTTTCTTAGCAAGAGTTTTAACTTTCATTGTCAAAAACCAGACGAACTTATAGCCTTTTCCTTTCCGTTTTAGTTAAGTCTACGAGATAATCCTCTTGTTGTCCGTTTTGTTAGTAATATCACACATATACCACCAAGTCTTCTTGAATTATCAGCACGTGTAGTAAAACTACATGGACCTCCAGTAAAAGATGGTGATATCCCTAGGACATTAATGGCATATTTAAATTCAGCCCATCATTGTGTCAATCCACATTGTAAAGGTCAGTCTTCCACTCCAGTTTAATCAAAAAATATTACAGTGAACCGGTTTCGGGAGGTATGCCATCATCGGAACTATCTCAATGAGCCAGTTTCATAATTAATTCTAATCGCCTCTATTCTATACGTGCGCTGATGATGGTATAATTGCCGAAACCGGTCCACATTCAATTGTATCTCAATTTTAATCTATCTGTGATGTTTTGTTTAGGTGTCTATTTTGATAATCGAGTGGAACATGTGAAATTCGTCGATTTTTGTGGCAAATACCGTATACCATTATTGCATTATTTATGTTCAACAAAATGTGTGACTGATAGTGTTGAAGATGATTTAGAACCAGCTAGACCTTATCTACTCAAAAAAGTATTACTGGGATAACACAGATGAAAATCAAAAAAACAAATAAATAAATAAAAATAATAATTAAGAAATAAATCATACTTTTCAAAACAATCGTTTTATATTTTCCAACTGTTTTGTGTAATAATTAATAATATTTAGGGATTCCAACACATATTGATTTTGAAAATACAACGATTATTATTATTGTTGTTGATGTTGTTTGTTGTTGTTGTGGTTTTCTTTACCCTACACTACACACAAAAGAAAAATTGAATAAAAACTAAACAACAAATTGGAAAATTTGCATTATTATTCTTTAAATCAGTTAAAGATTATTAGTCTGAATTGGTTGTTTTTGTTAAATGGTGCCTTAATTTTATAATTAATATTGTATACAATAGTACTAATAATA